>JAJIBD010005297.1:0-143754 GCA_021461705.1 Cryptotis parvus
CTGGACTACGGCTTTGTCCTCGATCACCTTTTCTGACTGAGGCGGGGACTTTGAGTTCCTCACAGGGGCTGGGCCCGCCACTCAGATTCTTCTGGTTAACACAAATCAGTTCACTGTGTTAAGTGTGTATTTCATGACGTCAATGTGCAACTCATTTCATTTCCTGGCACTGATAAACCTTTGACACACACACACAAGAAAGAAGTTCAAGTAGTGAAATCCCATTTCAAAGCCACATTTGATGCTTTCTGAAACATGGGCCACTCCACATGACTTAGCTCTGAACTAGACAATGAGTTAGATGAAAGGCCAGGGACAGCCAAGACCTGGTCCCCAAACCCAGCAGCCCTGTCAAAGCACTTTTGTTTCTTCTGCCTCAGGCTTTGCCAAAACCAGCGAGGCCCAAGACTCGAGGAACCTCTGCTCTTCCTGCTAGCACGAGGTGTGCAGTCGTTCTCAGAGGTTCCCCGGGCACATTCTGAAAAGTCGGGTCAACAGAAGGGACGTCTTTCTGGCTTGGAGTGACACACGCTTTTGTTTTTGTTTTGCTCTGTTCCTGGTGGGGCTTGAGGGAGCATACACGGGGTGGGTGCCGGGACTGACCCCAGGTCAGCTGTGTGCAGGGCAAGCAAGGCCTTTCCCACTGCCCCCGTCTCTGCGGGGGACCCCTAGCCCGTGTCCCCCACCATGTGCTCGTCATAAAGTGTTACTGCTTGGCTTTTCCACAGAGACCCATGGCCCGCACCCCTGGCAGACACCACCGCCGCCGCCGATATTGGACCCCACCAACTTCACCACGCCTGCTGCTGGCAGTGACTTGCGGCTCAGCACCTGCGACCTCACGCACATCGCGCCACGGCCCGGGTGCTCATGCCCTTGCACTACTGTGTGGTCTTCGCCATCGGGCTGGTGGGCAACGTGCTGGCCCTGGTGGTCATCGTGCAGAACCGCAAGAAACTCAACTCCACCACCCTCTACTCCACCAACCTGGTGATCTCGGACATCCTCTTCACCACAGCCCTGCCCACCGCGCTCGCCTACTACGCGCTGGGCTTCGACTGGCCGCTGGGCGAGGCCTTGTGCCGTGTCACGGCGCTCGTCTTCTACATCAACACCTACGCGGGCGCCAACTTCATGACCTGCCTGAGCGTCGACCGCTTCTTCGCCGTGGTGCACCTCCGCTGCGCTACCACAAGATGAAGCGGGTAGAGCACGCCCGGGGCGTCTGCGTGGCCGTGTGGGTGCTGGTGTTGGCCCAGACCCCTGCCGCTGCTCGTCAGACCCATGTCCAAGCAGGGAGGCCGGCCGCACCACGTGCATGGAGTACCCCAACTTTGAGGAGACGGCTGCCCTGCCCTGGGTGCTGCTGGGGGCCTGTCTCGGAGGCTACGATGCTGCCGCTGGCCATCATCCTCTTCTGCTACTCCCGCATCTGCTGCAAGCTCTTCCGGACGGCCAAGCAGAACCCCCTGAGCGGAAGTCGGGGCCAACCGGAAGGCGCTCAACACCATCGTCCTCATCATCGTCGTCTTCGTGCTCTGCTTCACGCCCTACCACGTGGTGCTGATCCAGCACATGATCCGGAAGCTGGGCGCGCCAGGCCCCCTGGACTGTGACCCCGCTACTCCTTCCAGCTGGCCCTGCACGTCACCGTGTGCCTGATGAACTTCAACTGCTGCATGGACCCCTTCATCTACTTCTTTGCCTGCAAAGGCTACAAGCACAAAGTCATGAAGATGCTCAGGCGCCAGGTGAGCGCTCTCCATCTCCAGCGCCGTGAAGTCGCCCCGGAGGACAACTCACGGGAGATGACCGACACCCAGACCATGGTACACTCCAAGTCCCTGAACGGAAAGTGAGGCAGGGCAGGAGCCTGGCGGCGCGCAGGTGGGCTGAGGGGCAGCCCCCACTGGGCTCCTCGGACATGAACGACAGCTCCACTTCCGACCTACGAACTCCTTTTACGTGCGGGGCACCATTTCCTGCTTGGAAGTCCACGGATACTTGGGTACTTTCCACACTGCCGTGAACCACGTGACCTCCCACCATACGGTTGGCATTTTCCACACTCGAGAAGGACAACCGCAAAAGCAAGAAAAACTACTGTGCATGAAAATCGGACTGCAAAAGAGGATTTCAACAGCTCGGTATAAAAAGTTCAATGTTAGCAACAACTTATTCGTTATTGTTTCCTGCCAATAAACTGGCAACAAGGAGGAAAAAAAGATAGCTAAGACTGTAATTGTCGGGGCCGGAGCGATAGCCCAGCGGGTAGGGCGTTTGCCTTGCACGCGGCGGCCCATGCCGACCCAGGTTCGATCCCCGGCATCCCATATGGTCCCCGAGCACCGCCAGGAGTAATTCCTGAGTGCAGAGCCAGGAGGAACCCCTGAGCATTGCCGGGTGTGACCCAAAAAAAGCAAAAAAAAAAAAAAAGACTGTAATTGTCTGTGTAAAATATGTTAATATTGTAATATATTTTTTCAGGGTAGGGGTTTGTTAACGTTATTTTTTTTCAACCTATGTGCCCTCGCTCAAAAAAAAAATGGAGACCGTCTTTAACAACACCGGCTCTTGTTTATATATTGTTCTGGACTATCTGGATTCAAGAAACTCTTTTGGAAATAAAGACCAGGGATACTACACAATTAGGCATCTATCCCTCTGTCACACTCAGCTAAAGGCAGAGGTGACAGGGAGTCGTGAGTGCAAGAGACACACTCTGGAGAGCAAGGACAAAAAGTGCTAAGCCTCCCCACACAGACTTTATTTTGTTTGGGGTATCACCCAGCAATGCTCAGGGATTACTCTCAGCTCTGCACTCAGGAATTACTCTTGGCAGTGCTCAGGGGACCCTATGGGATGCTGGGGATCAAACCCGGGTAGGCTGTGTGCAAGGCAAATGCCCTCTGGCTATACTAACAAACTTTAAATAAGGGTGCTGCCCCACTGTGAGTCACGTGCCACTCTCCAGGCAATGTCGGGCACCCTGGCTAATTCTTGGGAATAACATGTCACTGTCTTAAATCACTGTCTTCCCGTTCATCATCGATTTGCTCGAGCGGGCCCCCAGTAACATCTCCATATGTCCTGTCTCATGCTAGTAGAGCCCAAGGCATATGCTTGCTCCAGGAACATAAAGAGCCTCAATCCATTCGGAATGAGGTCTATAATTGTTACTGGTATTTGGCATATCAAATACAACACGGGTAGCTTGCCAGGCTCTGCTGTGCAGGGCGCATACTCTTGTAGGCATCTCTAAGTCCAGCATTTATGGATGAAGCGCGCGGCCGCAAGCAGCTGCGCGAGCCGGGTTGTGATAGGCTGGTCTGCTGGGTGGAGTTCTGACGAGAGAGAAGTCCAAATGTGGAAAATGGAGGCCCTCATGGAGTGGGGGGGTCATCTGGCTTTGTCGTGAGTCTCCGCTGGGGTGGTGGGCCAGGGCCAAGAACCCACCATCGCTCCCCGGCGCCTCGTGAGCGGCTGGTCACAGGTAGAGCCAGTAGCAGCTCTGCCCCATGTCTGCGAGTCTCTGGACCAGCATACCTGAGCCGGATTTAAGAAAGACTGCTGCAGGGTGGAACTCGATGAGCCGGGCGCTGATAGGCTGGTCTGCTGGGTGGAGGTCTGACGAGAGAGAAGTCGGATGTGGAAAATGGAGGCTCTCATGGAGTGGGGGTCATCTGGCTTGTTGCGAGGCTCTGCTGGGGTGGTGGGCCAGGGCTAGAACCCACCATCCCTCCCGGGCACCTCGTGGAGCGGCTGGTCACAGGTAGAGCCAGTAGCAGCTCTGCCCCATGTCTGCAAGTCTCTGGACCGGCATGTCCGGCATGACCGGCATGTATGCTGGCATGACCGGCATAATGAGGTCTATAATTGTTACTGGTTGACATGACATGTCAACCAGTAACAATTATAGACCTCATTCCCATGACCTGATGGAATGGTTTGAGGCTCTTTATGTTCCTGGAGCAAGCACGTGCCCATGGGCTCTGCTAGCATGAGACAGGACATATGGAGATGTTACTGGTGCCCGCCGAGCCAATCGATGATGAACGGGAAGACAGTGAACATGTCAAGCGTACCTGCCCTTCCCTGGTCTCCAGGAGATGGCGCTCTTTGAAAGGACAGGGTTGCCAGTACCACCCGTGTCTGAATTTTCACAGTCCGGGTTACCAAAAAAGGAAGGGGAGAGTGTGCAGGGCGCTGTTGCTGAAACCAGACAGGGCATGAAATGCCCACTGAGGCACTCGTGTGTGTGTATTTGGACAGATCCTGAAGGCCCACGGTCGGTTCTGCTGAGCTGTCCACTGCCTCCCTGCACTGCGGCGCCAGCAATACCAACAGAGCAACCAACTTCAAGCCCATCTCCAACTCTAGCTCAGCGGGGAGGGCGTTTGCCTTGCACGCAGCCAACCAGGGTTTGATCTCTGGCATCCCATATGGTCCCAAGCCCCACCAGGAGTAATTTCTGAATGTAGAGCCAGGAGTAACCCCTGAGCATTGCTGGGTGTCTCCCCAAAAGCAAAAATTTAAACAAACAAATGGATAAATAAAGTGGCAGCAAAAACTCCGGAGGCTGGAGTAAGTACAGCAGCTAACATGTCTGCCTTGCATGCAGCCGACTCGGGTTCGATCCCTGGCACCCCCATATGGTTGGTGCCTGGGGCCCTGGCAGGAATGAGTCCTGAGCACACAGCCAGGGGAAGCCCTGAGTGCTGCTGGCTGTGGCAACAAATATATAAAAAGCCAGAACACTTCATAAAAACCAAGCGTTCCCTGCAGTGAAAGCCTGCTCGCTCTCCGTCCAGGGTCCCACCTTCCGATTCCTTCATGAAACAACGCGGGCTGCAAGCTCAGGAGGAGGAACGCGATGCAAGAGCTGAGCTTGATGACCTGCATTTTCTGGTCCAGAACAGGAGGTAGCCTGAGACAACAAACATGGCCCACGTTGCTGACAGACACGCTACGACAGGCTGCCTGAAAGCTGCAGCAACCCCCTGGGCTCCACACTGCTGGGGGCCCAGAGAGATTCTTATTAAGGATTTCAAGTAGTGACAGGGAGTCAGGACAACGCTGCCGGGAAGGCTGGCCAGTCTCCAAGTCTCCCTCCTTGCCCCTATTCTTACTCTAATAGACAAAAGGTCACTTGGTGGATGGGACAGAAGCTGGGGCCGTCAGCTGGGAGGGGCTGGGGGGCCGTCATTGGGAGGGGGGGGGGGGGGGAGGGTTGGGGGCCATCATTGGGAGGGGTTGGGGGGGCCGTCAGCTGGGAGGGGCTGGGGCCATCATTGGGAGGGGTTGGGGCCGTCAGCAGGGGGGGGGCTGGGGGGCCATCATTGGGAGGGGCTGGGGGCCGTCATTGGGAGGGGTTGGGGGGCCATCAGCTGGGAGGGGGCTGGGGGCCGTCACTGGGAGGGGTTGGGGGCCATCATTGGGAGGGGCTGGGGCCATCATTGGGAGGGTTAGGGGCCGTCATTGGGAGGGGCTGGGGGCCGTCAGCTGGGAGGGCTGGGGCCCGTCAGCAGGGATCAGTGCCACATGATCCTGTCCCCCATACGCTGCAGCCTAAACCAGGGGCCTCAAAGGGCGGAGCTCACCTTCCAGGGAGCCCCCTTTAATTCAGAAGTACATTCCGCTGGGAAATAACATTCTATTTCCAGAGGCCAAGGCAGTTACTTCTATGTAAGTCAGTAAGAAAGTACCAGGACCAAAGGGGAAGCACTGACCTTAAATTAGCCCCGAGAATGCCGTGGGCTGGACACTCATAGGCCCACTGTCAGGGTTACGGACCTTAAATTGCCCGGACCGTGGGCTGGACACTCATAGGCCCACTGTCAGGGTTACGGACCTTAAATTAGTCCCGAGAATGCCGTGGGCTGGACACTCGTAGGCCCACTGTCAGGGTTACGGACCTTAAATTAGCCCCCGAGAATGCCGTGGGCTGGACACTCATAGGCCCACTGTCAGGGTTCCGGACCTTAAATTAGCCCCGAGTATGCCGTGGGCTGGACACTCATAGGCCCACTGTCAGGGTTACGGACCTTAAATTAGCCCCGAGAATGCCGTGGGCTGGACACTCATAGGCCCACTGTCAGGGTTACAGACCTTAAATTAGCCCCCGAGTATGCCGTGGGCTGGACACTCGTTAGCCACTCAGTGTTTCTCTCTACAGAGCTGCAAGCCTTTGCTGGCAGCTGCCCAGGTAAGGAGAAAGCACCTGAAACACCTTAGTGAAGGGGCCACACGGCCTGCTGGGAATGCGGGGGCCCAACGGAACTCTCACGCTAAACTCCAAGCGATGGATCACTGAAGGATAAACTCCCGATTTCTCTCTTCAGTGAAAAGCTAAATTTGGAAGAAACAACTGAAGATCATTTTAGGAAATTCTACCCCCGCCCCCTTTCCTTAACAGGCTCTTGGGTCACACCGCGGTGCCAAGGGCTGACCGCTGGCTCCATGTGCAGGGAACAATCCTGGTCATTCCTGGGGGGACCATGCAGGGTGCTGGGCTCAATCCCAGGTCCCCATATGCAAGGCCAGAGCCTTAACCGCTGTGCTCCCCACTTCACCCCCAATGAACTCCCCCTTTCAAGAAGAAACGCTACTGCTGAGGAAAAGTGGGGGATGTGGATACGGGCCCCACATCCTGGAACAAGGCATGAAGGGGTGGCCCCGACGATCCATTTCCTGGGGCTCCCCTAAGCCTGGGACACGCCCCCGCCACATGGGGACTCAGTGCGGCACCTTCCCGCAGGGCAGAGTCTCCGCTGCGCCGGGCACCGACACTCCGGGTGGCCATAAATGGGGGAGCAAAGTGCACCCTTCACCCCACACCTACTGAGTCACGATACCTCCGGGCTAACGTGTTCAGGTAAACACACGGAAGGCTGAGAACGAAACCGGTCAACGCCGTATGCTCAGGAAAAGGGTGACGGTGCAGCGCCCCTGGGCAGGCGCGAGGTCCCGTCACTGCAGCCGTCCTTCCCCCCAGCTCTGCTCGGCCACAGCTCTCCTATCTCTCCTCCAGCGCTTCACCTTTCACACCCTCTAGGCCTCTTCCTCTTACCCGTATCTGACGGCCAAGGGAGATAACGCCCACAGAGGTCTGGGAACCAGGGCCCGGCCTGGTTCTGGTCCGACTGCATCTCATCAGCGCCATCACTTCAGGCAATCGAGATGTCCAGCTATCAGAAGAGTAGGGGCATTAGACGCCGGGACAAAGCTGCCCCTGCATGGCCAGGGGTGGATGGCTGTGTGTGCCTTACTCTTTATGGCCCAACTCAGACCGTCTCTGCCGAGGCTGAACAGACACCAGTGCCTCTTTCTTGCTCTTGTGGGCACCCGAGCACAGCCCCGAGCAAACAGGCGATGCTCAAGGCACATGCTGGTGATGCCTGGCTGGTGTGTCCGGGCTGAGGGGTAACACGCAGCTTGCACTACTGAAACCCAGCAGTTGTGGGTCTGGGAGACGGCGCAGTGATTAGGGTGCAAGGGATGTCGTCACCCCTTCCCCCACCCCCTGCCTCAGGTTTGACCCCAGCACCACCTGGTCTCCAAAGACTTGCTGGATGTTGTCCTGGGGTGGGGGTGGGGTGTCTCAGGGGCCTGGTGTGGAACCCCGAGTATTTCCAGGTACTTCCCATGATGTCCAGGTCTAGCCGAGTATTTCCAGGAGTGGCACCTGGCACCCCCTGCTGAAAGGAGCTGCCCCGACCACAACATACTGTGACAGCTGGTAAGAGGTTTTATTGTTGCATGCTGTGACCTATCAGGGAACACCGACAGCCAAGGCACACTTGAGAGTCTTATCCTAAAAACATTAGACTGGAAAGCGGAACAACAACAGTTCGTTTCCCTGGAGGAGCAGTTCTGACCGGGTCCCAGGGAACCCCTGGCTGCCTCGATCCCGCCGGGCTCAGCTGGGGTGGGTCGCCGTGTGTGTGGCCCAGAGACGGCCGTCTGGGTCTTCCCTGTGACATCTCAGTGCTCACGGTCTTGGCTAAAGAGGGAGACTTGGCCCAGAGGGACCCAAGCAGCACCACACCTGAGCAGGCCGAGTCACCTGCCTCGGTCCCGGCGCCAGGTGAGGGCTGTGCCGGGAATCCTGCTGGCCTGTACCCACTCTCCACATGCGGCTCTCACTAGGATGCGGCCAGGCCGGGGGGGTGTGGGGACCCCCAGGTGCTGGCCATGCGGGATGCAGGGAGGAAATGACCAAAGGGGAGAGGGAAAGGAGGGCTGGGGGCAGCAGATCCCTGGAGGACTACAAAAGGCTGGCAAGGCGACAGGCGGCAGCCACCGCACACACACACGTTCAGGATTTTTCTGAGATGGAGCGACAGCACAGCAGGGAGAGGCGTTTGCCTTGCACGCAGCCAACCCGTGGTTTGAACCCCAACCCGGGTTTGATCCACGGCATCCTATATGGTTTCCCAAGCATCGCCAGGAGTAATTCCTAAGCACAGAGCCAGGAGTAACCCAAGCAACACAGGGTGTGACCCAAAAAGAAAAAAGAAACAAAAGAAAATTTCTCTTATGGATTCAAGGTCAGGGCTGCGGCCTACGCCTCCGTCACTGTCAGACCAGGGAGGGATGGAGCCTGCAGGAGGGGACGGGCGTCGCTGGGCTCCTAATGAAGGTCCACGCAGTCCTCCGTAGCAAAAGCCGGCATGTGCCACCAGTGGCTCGCACCTGAACATTAGCTTGATGGGCACAATTATGGTGGTGGCATCATCAAGCTAAACCATATCCCAGTTCAAACCTGACAAGTGAGGGTTAGGGGGGATGACTCTGTCTGCTGTGGGACCCCTGGGTTGTGCCAATGATGCTAGGGGCACCATGAGGTGCCAGGGATCAAAACAGGGCTGGCCGCACGCAAGCCCTTAACCCCGTACCCTCTCTCCCGCTGTTCTGGGAAGGACAAGATTTACCATGCAGAGCTGGGCACTTTTACAGTATTGTAGGACAGGCCAGAATGCCTCCAGCAACTGACCAGACCTCTGGGGCAGGCAAGACGCAGGCATGTGATCTCCTGCGCAGGAGGACAGGCCCCGGGACATCGGTCCATCACCCCACACGGAACCTGGCATCTCAGCATGGTTCTTTGGATGGGGGTGAGGGTGTCCCAGCCTGACCCAGAGCTCTGGGTAGACCCGAGCTGAAGGCCCCACTGCAGCTGTCTGACCCCACCTCACAGGAGGACAAAGACGAGGAGCGACAGGAGACACCCGGCACCACGCTAGACAGGTGCCACCGGACACCCACCGGGCCATGGGTCGGCTCAAGGACTAGACAGGTGCCACCGGACACCCACCGGGCCACGGGTCGGCTCAAGGGCTAGACAGGTGCCACCGGACACCCACCGGGCTGTGGGTCGGCTCAAGGACTAGACAGGTGCCACCAGACACCCACCGGCCACGGGTCGGCTCAAGGGCTAGACAGGTGCCACCAGACACCCACCAGGCAGCGGGTCGGCTCAAGGGCTAGACAGGTGCCACTGGACACCCACGGGCCGTGGGTCGGCTCAAGGGCTAGACAGGTGCCACCGGACACCCACCGGGCCATGGGTTGGCTCAAGGACTAGACAGGTGCCACCAGACACCCACCGGGCCACGGGTCGGCTCAAGGGCTAGACAGGTGCCACTGGACACCCACCAGGCTGTGGGTTGGCTCAAGGGCTAGACAGGTGCCACTGGACACCCACCGGGCCACAGGTCAGCTCAAGGGCTAGACAGGTGCCATTGGACACCCACCAGGCCACGGGTCGGCTCAAGGGCTAGACAGGTGCCACCGGACTCGGGTCGGCTCAAGGACTAGACAGGTGCCACCAGACACCCACCGGGCCACGGATTGGCTCAAGGGCTTAGACAGGTGCCACTGGACACCCACCGGGCCGTGGGTCGGCTCAAGGGCTAGACAGGTGCCACGGACACCCACCGGGCCACAGGTCGGCTCAAGGGGCTAGACAGGTGTCACTGGACACCCACCGGGCCACAGGTCGGCTCAAGGGCTAGACAGGTGCCACTGGACACCCACCAGGGCCGCGGTCGGCTCAAGGGCTAGACAGGTGTCACCGGACACCCACCGGGCCACAGGTCGGCTCAAAGGCTAGACAGATACCACCAGACACCCACCGGGCCACGGGTCGGCTCAAGGGCTAGACAGGTGCCACTGGACACCCACCGGGTCCGTGGGTCGGCTCAAGGGCTAGACAGGTGCCACCAGACACCCACCAGGCCACGGGTCGGCTCAAAGGCTAGACAGATACCACCAGACACCCACCGGGCCTCAGGTTGGCTCAAGGACTGTCAAGGCAACAGGGGCAACATGGAGGAATTATAAACTCTGCTAGGGGGAGCAACGTGATGTATGTGAAGAAATGCCACTGCTTTAAGATGGATTTAAGTACATTTTATATATTTAAATGGTCTGCGTTTAAATACAAAAAGGAAACATGATGGCTAGAAAGTGCTTCAATTAAAAAAAAGCATTTCAGGGCTGTCTCCGCCTCAGGTATTCTCCCTGGGGTGTGCAGCTGGCCGGGCGGGTGGCTGCTCATGCGGCCGCTTATTAATACAAAAAATTAGGAAATTCAACACCAAGGGAAGGTAATACCCTCAAAAAAAAAAGAAACAGTACACTACAGGAATCTATCCCTGAACACCGCAACACCATAGGGGAAACAACACAGATCCCCAGTTTGAAGAGCAGATGAGGGAATCAACCCTGAAGACTCAAAAAAGAATGCAGATGTGCATGATCTGTCTGACAATGAATTTAGAGAAGAAATTGGTAGGATGTTTACGGAGCTCAACGAAAAAATGGAGCAGATGTCCAATAAAATACAGGAGAACATAAATGAAGAAGTTGAAAGGGCAGTCAATAAATTACGGGAGGAAATGAGAACAGAAATGAGAACCATGTAAATAGAAATATCATCGCTTAAAAACTCAGTAGATGAAATGAAAAACATAATAGGGGCTCTCAACAGTAGGATGACAGCAGCGGAAGAGAGAATCAGTGAGACTGAAGATGAGCTGCAGAAAGCACTCAGAGAACTACGTAAGATGGAAAAAGATCGGAAAATGGATCAGCAACGGAACAGAGAACAACGGGATGAAGCCAGGCAGAACAACATAAGAATCATCGGCGTCCCAGAGGGACAGGAAAGTAACCCCAAGGAAATTAAAACAGTTAAAAACATCCTGGCTGAAAAGTTCCCGAGTTAAAGGGCGAAGGCATCCAGATCCAAGAAGCCCGACACGTACCAGCAAGAAGAGACCCCAATAGAAAGACCCCAAGACACATCCTGGTCAAAGTAATGGATGCCACAGACAGAGACATAATTCTTCAGGCAGCAAGATCAAAGAAGGAAATTGTAAACAAAGGAGCATCCATTCGACTTTCAGCAGACTTCTCAGAAGAGACCCTCCAAGCCCAAAGGCAGTGGTGGGATATAGTAAAAAACTTAATGAAATGAATGCCTCAGCAAGAATTCTTTATCCAGCTAAACTCTCACTCAGATTTGAAGGACAGATATACAACTTCTTGGATAAACACCACCTTAGGAACTTTGTAAAATCAAAACCAACCTTAAAAGAAGGACTGAAAGATCTACTATAAGACGAGACATAACCCAAAAGAACAACCAACCTATACAGAAAGATGGCACAAAATCCCATGACAATAATCTCTCTCAATGTCAATGGTCTAAATGCACCAGTTAAGAGACAGAGAGTGATGGGGGGCCGGAGCGATAGCCCAGCAAGTAGGGCATTTGCCTTGCACACGGCAGGCCCATGCTGACCTGGGTTTGATCCCCCGGCATCCCATATGGTCCCCGAGCACCGCCGGGAGTAATTCCTGAGTGCAGAGCCAGGAGAAACCCCTGAGCATTGCCCGTGTGACCCCAAAAAGCAAAAAAAAAAAAAAAAGAGAGAGACACAGAGTGGCAAAATGGATCAAAAAATTGAACCCGATATTCTGCTGCCTTCAAGAAACACACCTGAACAATAGGAGCAAAGACAGGCTCAAAATAAAAGGCTGGAAAACAATCCTTCACTCAAACAACCCATCCAAAAAAGGCAGGGGGTAGCCATACTGGTATCCGACAACATAGACTTCAGGCTAAAGAAGGTCAGAAGGGACAGTGAAGGTCACTTCTTAATAGTCAAGGGATGCATATATCAGGAAGAAATCATGCTATTAAACATATATGCACCTAACTAGGAGCCAGAAAAATACCTAAAACAACTACTAATAGACTTCAAAGAAGACATTAACAGCAACACAATTGTAGTTGGAGACTTCAACACTGCTCTATCAACCCTGAATAGATCAACAAGATTGAAACTTACCAAGGAAATACTGGCCCTAAAAGAAGAGATGGAAGAAAGAGGGCTGGTAGACATATACAGGGCATTTCATCCCCAAAAAGCTGAATACACTTTCTTCTCCAGTGCACATGGAACATACTCCAAAATAGAACACATGCTGAGCCATAAATCATACCTCCATAAAATCAAGAAGATAGAAATTGTGCCAACTATTTTTTCAGACCATGATGCACTGAAAATAGAAGTTAATTGTACACAAAAACGGGAGACCAATACCAAGTACCTGGAAACTAAACAGCTCACTGCTGAACAACCAGCAAGTCAGAAAAGAAATCAAAGAGGAAATCCAAAGATTCCTGGAAATAAATGAGACTGAAGACACAAATTACCAGAACTTGTGGGATACAGCAAAAACAGTGTTAAGAGGCAAGTTCCTAGCTCTTCAAGCATTCATCAGAAAAGAAGAAAAGGCCATCATAAACAGTCTGACCTCACAACATAAGATCTTAGAGAGTGATCAACAAAAGGAGCCCAACCCAAGCAGAAATAAAGAAATAATAAAACTTAGAGCAGAAATCAATGAAACGGAATGTCGAAAAACTAATCAGAAGATCAACGAAACCAAAAGCTGGTTCTTTGAAAAAATAAACAAGATTGACAAACCACTTGCAAGACTTGTAAGAAAAGGAAAAGAGAGAACCCAAATAAATAGAATCAGAAATGAAAACGGGGACATCACAACAGAAACCACAGAAATTCAAAAGATCATCAGAGATTACTATGAGAGCCTGTATGCCACGAAACAAGAGAACCTAGAAGAAATGGACAAGTTCCTGAATTCCTATAGCCTCCCAAGTCTGCAACAAGAAGATTTGGAATACCTCAACAAACCTATCTCCATTGAGGAGATAGAATTGGTAATCAAAAAGTCTCCCCAAACACAAAAGCCCAGGTCCAGATGGATTCACCAGTGAATTCTACAAAACCTTTAAAGAGGACCTACTCCCAATTCTTTTTAAGCTCTTCCGGCAAATTGAAGAAACAGAAACACTCCCAAATAGCTTTTACAAGACACATATCACCCTGATACCCAAAGCAGACAAAGATGTCACAAAAAGGAAAACTACAGACCAATCTCCCTGATGAATACAGATGCTAAGATCTTCAAAAAAATACTAGCAAATAGAATCCAAAGAGCCATCAAAAAGATTATACACCATGACCAAGTGGGATTCATCCCGGGAATGCAAGGATGGTTCAACATCCGCAAGTCAATCAACATAATACATCATATCAAAAAAAAGAAAAATAAAAACCATATGATCATATCAATAGATGCAGAGAAGGCATTTGACAAGATTCAACACCCGTTCATGATAAAAGCTCTCCATAAAATGGGGATTGAAGGAAACTTCCTCAAGATAATCCAGGCCATCTACTACAAGCCCACAGCGAGCATCATTCTCAATGGGGGAAAAACTGAAAGCCTTCCCTTAAGATCAGGGACAAGACAAGGCTGCCCACTCTCACCACTTCTATTCAATATAGTACTGGAAGTACTTGCCATAGCAATCAGGGAAGAAAAAAGACATTAAGGGCATCCGAATAGGAAGGGAAGAAGCCAAGTTATCACTATTTGCAGATGACATGATATTATCATGACCTGGAAAACCCAAAACTCTCTACCAAGAGGCTCCTAGAAACAATACATTCCTATAGTAGAGTGGCAGGGTATAAAATCAATACCCAAAAGTCAATGGCCTTCCTATATGCAAACAGCGAAAGAGAAGAAAGGGACATTAAAGAAACTATCCCATTCACAATTGCACTGCAGAAAATCAAATACCTAGGAATCAGTTTGACAAAGAATGTAAAGGATCTCTACAAAGAAAACTACAGAATGTTACTTCAGGAAATAAAAGAAGACCTGAGGAAATGGAGACACATTCCCTGCTCATGGATTGGAAGGATTAACATTATCAAAATGGTAATACTCCCTGGAGCTTTATACAGATTCAATGCGGTCCCTATAAAGATACCCATGATGTTCTTCAAAGAAATTGAACAAACACTCCTGAAATTTGTATGAAATAATAAACCCCCACGAATAGCTAAAGCAATCCTTGGGAAAAAAGAAGATGGGAGGTATTACTTTCTCCAACCTCAAGTTCTACTACAGAGCAGTTGTAATTAAGACAGTGTGGTATTGGTATAGAGACAGACCCGTAGATCTATGGAATAGAACTGAATATCCTGAAACACACTCTCAAATATACAACCACTTAATCTTCGATAAAGGAGCAAAAAATATTAAGTGGAGCAAAGAAAGCCTCCTCAACAAATGGTGCTGGGAAAACTGGGCAGCTACGTGTAAAAAATGAACTTAGACCTCCTTCTAACGCCATGCACAAAAGTCAGATCAAAATGGATTATAGATCTCAACGTCAGACATGAATCTATAAGGTACATCGAAGAAAACATAGGAGAAACGCTCTACGACATTGAAACTACAAGTATCTTTAAAGACGACACACCACTGATCAAGCAAATGGAAGCAAAGATAAACAAATGGGATTATATAAAATTGAAAAGCTTCTGCACCTCAAAAGAAACGGTGACCAAGATACAAAGACAATCCACAGAGTGGGAAAGGATAATCACACAATACCCATCTGACAAGGGGTTAATCACTGTATCACTGTCTTCCCTTTCATCATCAATTTGCTCGAGCGGGCACCAGTAACATCTCCATATGTCCTGTCTCATGCTAGTAGATCCCAAGGGCACCTGCTTGCTCCAGAAACATAAAGAGCCTCAAACCATTCCATCAGGTCATGGAAATGAGGTCTATAATTGTTACTGGTATCTGGCATATCAAATACAACACGGGTAGCCTGCCAGGCTCTGCCGTGCAGGTAGCATACTCTTGTAGTCATCTCAAAATCCAGCATTTATTTATAAACCGCGCCACAAGCGGCTGCGTGAGCCGGGCCTATAATAGGCTGGTCTGCTGGGTGGAGTTCTGACGAGGGGAAGTCCGGATGTGGAAAATGGAGGTCCTCATGGAGTGGAGGGTTGTCTGGCTTGTTTTGAGGCTCTGCTGGGGTGGCTGGCCAGGGCTAGAACCTGCCACCCCTCCCGGGCACCTCATGAGCGGCTGGGCACAGTGAGAGCCAGTAGCAGCTCTATCCCATGTCTGGGGTTAATATCCAGGATATATCAGGCACTGGTAGCACTTCACAAGAAAAAAGCAGCCAACCCCATCAAAAAATGGGGAGAAAAAATGAACAGAGGCTTCCAAAAAGAAGAAAATCGAATGGCCAAAAGGCATATGAAAAAGTGCTCTTCGTCTTTAATCATCAGGAAGATGCAAACAAAACAACAATGAGGTACCATCTCACACCACAGAGACTGGCACATATCCAAAACATCAAGAACAACCGGTGCTGGCATGGATGTGGGGGAAAAGGGACTCATCCATTGTTGGTGGGAGTGCCGACTGGTCCAGCCCTTTTGGAAAAATATGGGCATGCCTCTGAAAACTAGATATTGAGCTCCCATTTGATCCAGCAATAGCACTCCTGGGAATATACCCGAGAGACCGAAAAACACATAGCAGAAACACTATCTGTACTTCTTTATTCATCTCTGCGCTATTCACTATAGCTAGAACTGGAAACAACCTAAATGCCCGAGAACAGAGGACTGGCTAAAGAAACTGTGGTTCATCTACACTATGGAATACTATGCAGCTGTCAGAAAAGATGAAAGTATGAAATTTATCTGCAAATGGATGGACATGGAGACTATCATGCTGAGTGAAATTAGTCAGAAGGAAAAGGACAGATATAGAATGACTGCATTCATTAATAGGATATAAATAGATACCAGTGTTTTACTAAAAGTGGGAAATGGTAATGGCAGATTAAAACTCACCATTGAATATACACAAAGAGACTTAAGTGATAAACTCTAAATATCTGCAGGGCTAGCCACAATGTGTAAAAAGAAGAGGGAGAGAGATGCAGAGACAGAGAGACAGAGAGAGAAAGAGAGGAAACAGGGTTACCTGCTATTGAGGCAGTCTGGGGGTGGGTGGGAGGGGGTGGGGTACATTGGTGGTGGAAATGAGGCACTGGTGGAGGGATGGGTGCTGGAATACTGTATTACCAAGAACCAATTATGAACACCTTTGTAATTGTATGTCTCACGGTGGTATAATAAAAAATTAAAAAAGCATTTTTCACTTTTAGCGTTTCATTTTCATTTTATTTTAAAAAATAAAGGAAGGGTAGCAAAAAAATGGTACTGACCCTGGGTGAGGGGGCTTATTATTCTCCGTGTTTGCGATGGAAATCTGCCATAATAAAAGCTTTAACAGGGCCAGAGAGGTAATACAGCAGAGAGGGCGCTTGCCTTGCACACAGCCGACCTGGGTTCTATCCCTGCCACCAATATGGTCCCCCCAAAAGCCCACCAGGAGTGATCCTTGAGTACAAAGCCAGGAGGAAGCCCTGAGCACTGCCACATCAAAAATTTTGTAAAAAAATAAAACAGCTAATAATCCAGAGGAGTATGGGAAACATCATTCATATCTGATACTGTATCTTTAGAAACCTGAAGTAGTCAAACGCCAGCATGACAAGATACGAAAGGAACATTTCCATGTTACCGAGAAGATAACACGCATGCCAGGTGCAGGGCTGGGGGCGGGCAGACAGCACCCTTTTCACTTTAAACACAGCAGTTTGGACAACCGCCAAATAAGGAAAAAGTCACACTTTTGTATTTCTACTGTAAAGGAAACCTCTGGCGTATTTAGAAGTACAGAGGGCTCGAGACCTACAATTTACTCTCAACTGATTCTGAGAGAAATGAACCATGTAAACACTCAGCGAAAATGACCGAGCAAAGGTCATCACCACGGAAGGCCCCGGCTTGGCGCGTCTTTGTCATTCCTGTAAACTCTTCTAAAGGGCTGATTTAGCTCAGAAACCTTCTGTAAGGCAGCTGTTCTGAGAAACAGCACAGTCCTTTTCCCCAGACACTGGGGCTCGGGAAGACACGCATTCATTCTGGGGCGCCCACTTGGAACGTTCCCACGGGCCCTAGGCGTCTCCGCTTTTCTCATTTCAGCAGCAGCATCTGAATCACACAGGGAAAGGTGAGCTCGCGTGCCGACACCCACCTTCAGTCACATTTGCAATGCTGGAGCCAGAAAAGAAAATAAAATAACAGATGCAGATTTGGCGGGGCTCAGGGGACCATGTGGGGTGCCAGGAGAGCGAGCGGCGGCAAGCAAGGCAGGCGCCTGAGGAGCGCCTCTCTGGCCAGCCACGTCTTTACACGAGGAGACGTGCCAAAGCCACCAGGGCCAGGCCTGGCTTGTGCAGCTGTTGTGGGCTCAAGGACAGTCACATGAAACAGCGTGGACACAAGTGGGGCCATTTTTAGGGGAGAGAGGGCGTCACTGGGGGGTGTGGGCTCGCGACCGAATCTAGGTCTGCTCTGCCTCACATTCTCAGCCTCTGCGGAAGAGCCGGCGTTGCAGCTGCTCCTGCACCCAGCGGGCCGCCGTGCTCTGGGGACGGAGGGCCTTTCCTGCCATCGTGTCAGACCACAGGAGTCACCCGGTATCCCAGAAGGCGACACACGCCTCACGGGCGAGACTCCGGGACCCAAAGAGCTGACGAGCTTATTTTTTCGCGTGTTGTGGTGGGTTGCTGTGGTTACCAAGACGTGGTCGGTGTGTCGACACGTTATTTTTTTTTCTTAGAATAATACAATGATCTTAAACTAAAATCTTTCATAAGATTCAACTTTCCAATGATAAACAAGAACAGGAAGTGAATCTGGAGCACAATCAGGCCTTTCCGCTCCTTCCTCACCGCCAGCTCGTAGCTGCCATCAGGCCGCCGACTGAACGTCAAACTTTCAACATGTCCTAAGAAGTTACAAGCGCTTCTTTCTCCCCCTCCCCCTTTTTTTAAAGTGTCAGACTAGAATCTACGTATTAAACTGGAAATTCTGATAAACGCATAAGTATGTCAAGTAGAAAGAAGAGAATAAGGAATTGGGCAGCAAAATAACTTTACTAAAAGCAGAAATGAAAACAGATGCTGAATTTGCCCGACAGTCTTCTGTACTAAATCTTCCAGCAAAGCTATTTTAGTCGTCAACTGGTAATGCTCAGCCCACTCAAGAGTTCTGCAAGCTCCATTGGTCCTCAGCTCTGGGGGTAGGGTGGGACACGGAGCGGCTCACACCTGTCCAGGCTGCTGACCCGTCCGCACTCTGCACCGGGCAGTGTGGGTTCTGCTATGTACGCGTATGTGTATGTATGTGTGTGTGACAGGGGTAGCTAATGCCTGTCCAACTGTTGGCCCCTCTTACCAGGAAGGGTGTGTGTGTGTGTGTGTGTGTGTGTGTGTGTGCGGCACACACACATGAGAGACCGGGGACAGCTAACGCCTGTCCAGCTGTTGACCCTCTCCCCCTCTGCACCAGGCAGGGTATGTGTGTGCGTGCGCGTGAAAGACCGGGGATAGCTAAGGCCTGTGCAGGCTGCCGCCTTCTGCACCAGGCAGGCTAAGTCACTCAGCACAGCCACACGCCCTCGCAAGCTTCCTTCAGGAGGGCAGTCTGGTCCTGGTGTCCTTTGGAGACATCAGGTTGTTTCCAGCTATCAGAACACGGTGGGGTTGGCAGAGGGAGTGGGCAGAGGCCAGGATGTTGATAAACGTTCCCTGGGCCGGGCAGGGTAGCCCCCACTGTGCCCCCACCCGGCCTCCTGCGGTGCCAAGGCTGAGATTCTGGGCTTCCCACAGAAAACCTTCCTTCCGTCTATCGCCCACCCCCACTGACCACCAGCTCTATAAAGCTCCCCTCGGAGGAGACAGGAAGGCACAGCTGTCATTATTCCGTCCCGACGATGCTGAGAGGACACCTCCTGCCCCCAGAGACTGACCGCGGACAGGGACAGGGGCCCCGGAGTTAGGGCTCGGCACCTCCCTCTCCCATCTCTCATTCTGAGGGACACGTGGAGAAACATGGCTCCATCCACCCACACTGCCCAGGGGTGAAAGTCCCCAGAAGAGGCTCTCGCTGGGAGCAGTGGAGGGAGAAGAGGAGAGAGTGGGAGGGCAGCGGCGAGGGGGCAGCTCCCACACAGCGGCAGACTCGAATGGGGGCTGCCAACGGCGGGGTGGGGTT
Source organism: Cryptotis parvus (assembly GCA_021461705.1). Taxonomy (NCBI): domain Eukaryota; kingdom Metazoa; phylum Chordata; class Mammalia; order Eulipotyphla; family Soricidae; genus Cryptotis; species Cryptotis parvus. Next base: position 19,551 of record JAJIBD010005297.1, read on the forward strand.
TGAAATGGCGGGGGGGTGGGCGTCAGAACCAACCCTCGAGGCCAAGCTGTTGGTCGTCAGCGTGAAGGGTGCTGGCAGGCTCCCCGGACCCTCCCAACACCTCTTGGAAACACCTCACCCCCACCGAAAGATCCAAAAGAACGAAAATATTATTTTCTTATTTTTTTGCTTCTTTTTGGGGCAGTCTCACTCAGCATGTTCAGGGACGACTCCTGGCGGTATTCGGGCAACCCTATGGGATGTGGGGACTGAGCCCAGGTTGGCTGTACACAAAGCGAGCGTCCTCTAGCCCTGCTAGCCCTCCACACTACACTATCGCTCGGGCCGTCACTCAAGTTGCCATTATTTATTTCTACATTGAATAATTAGCCCAAGTTCAAATCAGATCAACAAATAATTTAGAAACCAACTGTCACTTCGCGTGAACTTGGCCCACAATACCACTTCCCTGAAAACACCCCAACGGCTGACAATGGCCATGACCACAGTGATGGCGGTGGGCACCTCCTGGTGGGCCACGCCCTTCACACGTGCCAGAGGGAGCTGACTGATGTCCTCACCTCGGGCCAGCTCTGGCACCACTCCAGCCAAAGGGCAGCCTGCAGGGACCACACAGAGTCTTCCAGTGACCAGAGCAGGCCCTGAAGAACCATGGCGAGGCTCTGCTGCCCAGCCAGTCGCACCACCTGTGCCTGGTTCCCAAGGGGCCCGTCCTAAACACTGAAGGTCAAAGGGCTGGTGAGAGAGGGGGCTGAGAGCCAAGATCCCCAGGTAGAAAGTGGGCGCTGAAGGCCAGAGTGATAATACAGAGGGAAGGCACTAGTCTGGTACCCAGCTGACCTTGGTCCCCAAACCTGCCAGGGATGACCCTTGAGTGCAGTCAGGAGTAAGGCCTGAGCGTTGCAAGGCGTGACACAGAAACAAACAAAAAAAAAGAGACAGGAAAAGGGGTGTTGAGTGACAGGCCCAAACAGTTTCTCCCAGAGTTTCAGGAGCTCTTCCATCTAAACAGAATATGGAAAGCCCTAAGATCCAAAGCAGAAAACGGGGTGTGGGGGATTCAGAAGAAACAATTAATGCAGGAATGAAAAGAGGGGGGGGGGGGAGACAGAGACAGAGAGAGAGAGAAGGGGGGGGAAGGGAGAGTGAGGGAAAGGGAGAGAGACAGAGAGGGAGAGACAGGCAGGAGAGAGAGAGAGAAGGGAGAGAGAGAGGAAGAGAGAAGGGAGAGAGGGGAAAGTGGGAGAGAGGAAGAGCAGAGAGAGAGAGGAGAGAGGAAGAAAGTGGGAGAGAGGAGAGAGGAGAGAGGAGAGAGGAGAGGAGAGAGGAGAGGGAGAGGAGAGAGAGAGAGGAGAGAAGGGAGAGAACAGAGAGGAGAGGGGAGAGGGGAGAGGTCCCCTCTAGCTGCTGACACTACCTTCCCTGGCATCTGTGGGCGGCGGCCAGAGAAAATGCTAGAAATTTGAGGTCAGACTGCATGGCCACAGCGATTGTAAAAGACACACGGTGGGGCCTGAAAGAAGAGTCAGCAGGAGGGAAAACCCCAGAGAAGCCACCGCAGGGCAGGGAAGGGCCGGGCGCAGATGGACCAGAGGAGCCACCGCAGGCCGGGGAGGGGCCGGGCGCGGATGGACAGGCCCCGGCTGCTGAAGGTCGCAACTCATCATCCCCAGAGCCGACTCCTCGGGACGGCTAGGCGGGGGTCACACACATCAGATAATGGCAACCCACAGGCCACGGTGATATTTACAAAAGCCAATGGGGGGAACCCTCAGAGATCCCAGAGGCGGCGAGAAACCAGGGGAACAAGATCGGCCGCAGATTTTGCAGAAACCTCCGGACGATGGTGGCACGCTACTGGGCCAGCTGACGCCACGCAGCCTATGGGCTTGTCTGCCCCGCACATTAGTGAGGAGAGATGGAGGGGCCCAGAGAGACGGTAGGGGGGGTCTGCTGCACGCGGCCCACCTGGGTTCCATCCCTGGCATAGGGTCCCCCGAGCACCACCAGGAGTGACCCCTGAGTGCAGAGCCAGGAGGAACCTGTGAACATCACTGGGTGTGGTCCCCAAACAAACACATTTTAGTCACTATAAAGCCACTATAAATATCCACGTGATGGCAGAGCATGTAAATTCAGAGTCTGCCCATGGGTCTGAATTTCAAGAATCTCACAACTCAGAAAGAAGAAAACAACCCAAGTTTAGAAAGAGGGGTGGTGCTGGAAGTCGGCAAACAGCAACCATGCAAATGCAGGCGCCCCACAGAGCAGCTGCCCTCCCCGCCATACGCCTCCCGGCCGCTGCCCAGAGGGGAGGAACGTCCCGTCTCGAGTCTCGACATTCCTCTGCATGGCAGAGCAAGGCTGGGGCTGGAGAGTAGCAGAGAGCAGGTCTGTCCACAGGAAATCTTTGAATCTCTGAACCACACACACACTCCCAAAAGCAAAATTATTTAGCTCCTGGAGTAAGGCGCACGTGAACCAAGGAACACGCTTGACCCCTGGGCCCTGGCCCCAGGTTCTGGTTCTGGACTCACAGGGCACAGACCTCTATGGCCAGCCGGGGGCCACTGCCCGAGCCCCGGGTTCTGATTCTGATTCTGGACCCACAGGGCACAGATCTCCCCCGGCCAACCGGGGGCCACTGCCAGCAGCACCACAGCCCCACCTAGCGGTGGCCAATGGTCACTGCGAGTGGCCCCAGCTGAGAAAACCCTCTCAACCCTGACCCCCAGAATGGGGGTGCTACGGGAGGAGGGGCAGTGTCAGCTGGGAACGAACGTGGGTGGGTCATGGGGCTCGCTCCACTTCCGCCTGTGCTGGGCACCTTCTCACCACGCTTAGGCAGCAGAGCATGGCAGAGAGCGAGCAAGGGAGCAGGACTACCACAGGAGTCTCCGCCTGCAGAGGAAATGGACCCCACCCCTCGGCCTGCCAAAGACAGGAGGCTTGAAGCTTCAGAACAGAACCAGCCATGGTCTCGGGCTCGCCCGACTCGGGTCTGAGAACATTCTGCTGTGGTCAGTGTCTTTCCCGTGGAGGCACGTGCCGGTCTCAGAGGGGTGCCCGCCCTCACTGTGGCCCGCTCCACCTGGCGCCCTGGAGCCAGCCATCCTTTCCTTGATTCGGGAAAGGAGGCGTGGCTGGGGCCCTGCTGTTTTCCTGGACCGTTTTCCCCTTTGATTTTTGTGTCCCCACACCGCGCTGACTCCAGCTCTGTGCTCAGGGATTGCTCCTGGCGGTGCTGGGGGGAACTTTAGGAGTGCCAGAGACGGAACCAGAGTCAGCCGGGTGCGAGGTAGGCGCCCTCCCACACTGTGCTCCGGCCCTGACCCCACCTACCGCGCTGTCTGGCTACACTCACTGCATGTGGTAAAACACGAGGAGACAGACATGAAATGTCATCCTGTGTCCCTTCAGCTACCACTTCCTCCTCGGCTGGCGCGACGCTCAGGAGAGGTGGCTGTTTCTCTCCCTCTCTGTCACGGCCTCACGGGCACGGCTGTCTGTCTTTCACTGCACTGTGCTGGGCCCCTGCACAGGCAGAGGCTCCTTTACATGGCCGGAGTTTCCCTAGTGTTACGCCTGTGGAATTGGAAATATTCTGCCATGTATGTGGAGCCAACAGGGTTTGGGCCATTCCTTAACTGCTGTGCTATCTCAGAGGTCCGGTCAAGCATTTTGGGATGGGAAATCCCAGCTCTAAAAGCAGTCACAGGGGCCGGAGTGATAGCACAGCGGGTCGGGCATTTGCCTTGCATGCAACCAACCTGGGTTCAATCCCGGCATCCCATATGGTCACCCAAGCACCGCCAGGAGTAATTCCTGGCTGAAGAGCCAGGAGTAACTCCTGAGCATCGCCAGGCGTGACCCCCCAAAAAAGCAAAAAAATAAATAAATAAAAGCAGTCACGTAGGATCTGAGCTGTGGGGCTCTTCTGATCAGTTCCTGTAGGTGTCCCGCTAGGGAAACTTGGGCACTGCACCACGAGGGATCAGAGCAGACGCTAAGGCTTTGCCCAGTCTGCCCAACGCTGCCACCTACTGGTTCTCACTGTGACTGCAGGCAAAGGCCTGTAGTCTGCCTGCGGCAAACTAGGTGTTTCTTCCAGCAGCCGGGAAGGAAGAGGCTTGCCAAGGGGCCCACCCGAAGAACTTATTTGATGTCATGTTGTTTGGGGGCCACAGCCAGTGATGCTTAGGAATTACTCCTGGAGGTGCGCGGGGACCCTATGGGATGCTGGGGATCGAACCCGGGTCCGCCTATGAACAAGGCAAGCACCCTCCCTCCCCTCTGTGCTATGGCTTTAATAGCGGCTGCTTGTTCTGAATATTTTACTGCACGGCACTTAACAGATGTCATCCCACCTACATATTATCTAAAGGCTTCTTCCACATCCGGACTTCCACATCAGAACTCCACCCAGCAGACCAGCCCATCACAGCCCGGATCAGACACCCACCCTGCAGCAGTTTTTTTTTCTCAATCCGGCCTAGGTATGCGGATCCAGAGACTCTCAGACATGGGGCAGAGCTGCTCCTTGCTCTCCCTGTGCCCAGCCATTCATGAGGCACTGGGAGGCATGGCGGGTTCTAGCCCTGGCCCACCACCACAGCAGAGCCTCACAACAAGCCAGAAGACCCGCCCCCACTCCATGGGGGCCGCCATTTTCCACATTCAGACTTCCCTCTCGTCAGAACTCCACTCAGCAGACCAGCCCATCACAGCCCAGCTCGCGCACGGCAAGCCTGGCAAGCTGCTCGTGTCGTATTTGATATGCCAAATACCAGTAACAATTACATTAGGTCATTCCTATGACCTAATATAATGGGTTTTTAAAAAAAAAACATTTTATTATACCACCGTGAGATACACAATTACAACGTTGTTTATGTTTGGAGGTTTTGGTCACATAGTGTTCCAGCACCCCACCCTCCACCAGTGCCCATTTCCCACCACCCATGTCCCCAATTCCCTCCCCTCTCCCATAGCCTGCCTAAATGGCAGGTTCTTCATCTCTTTTCTCTCTCCCTCTCTCTCTTTTCCTTCTCTTACACATTGTGGGTTGCACTACATACACTTAGAAGCCTTCTTTTTAAAAAACATTTTATAATATAATGGTTTGAGGCATATAAAACCATATATTGAGGAAGCATATATTGAGGATCTGATGCTGCAAGCACAAAAGATCAAGTACGACATCATTGGTCTGACTGAGACGAGGAGGCGCTCAGTCGCATCACGCTGTATTTGACACTGGAGCAGAATTGTTCCTTGGAACATGCGACGAAAGAGGCATCGGTGGCATTGGTGTCCTTGTCAACATGAACATGGCGGTCAACATTGATTCATTTGAATGCCTAACAAACAGGATAGGACGATTACACTTGAAGAGATGTGGCCCACTGCCAGCAATTTCTATCTTCATTGTCTACGCACCAACATCCACATACAAAGGAGATGAAATTGAGAAATTCTACATGGAATTGGAGGAGTTCTATAAAAAAGATCACACCTTCTACAAGATCATAGGTGATTTTAATGCCAAGATAGGACCGAGAAGATCGGCTGAAGAACTCCACATCGGGACCCATGGCCTAGAATGGAACGAACAGGGTGAGAGACTATCTGAGTTCATCATGTCCACCAAGACCATTCATGGGAACTCACAGTTCCAGAAGGCTGAAGCGAAACGTTGGACATGGGAATCTCCTGGTGGACAGTTCCACAAATGAAATTGACCACATCATCTTCAATCGACGGTTTTGTCTGACCGATGTTGCTGTCATCCCCAAATTCCAAACAGGATCAGACCACCGTCTCCTTCGTGCAAAATTCTACTTCCCACAATGGGGGAGAAAAGGCTGCAAAGTTTAAGAAGAGAACTCCCAGAACAACCACCAACTGGGAACTCTTTGGCACCATTGCAGCAACATGGGAAGATACCACCATTGACGACATCAATGAAGAATACAACCAACTGGTTCAGCACCTCCATGATTGTGCGAAGAATGCCGAGAGACAGAAAGACACAAAAGGACGCCTATCTTCAGAAACTCTTGAGCTCATTTGCCAACGTGGCAAGGCGCGAGTCTCAGGAGACCAAATGCTAACATCCAAGCTTGCTCAACGGTGCAGAGAAGCGATAAAAGAAGACCTCAAAGACAGAAGAGCAGAAATACTGGAAGATGCAGCAGAAGCCGGGAAAAGCATTCGCACCACCCGCCTGTCCTTCACCAATTATAAGACCAAGATGACTGCCCTCCGACGCCCTGATGGATCTATCACATCTTCCAGAAAGGCAATGGAGAAGATTATCCAGGACTTCTACTCAAATCTCTTTGATAGCCACATCCACCTGCCCACATACCAAATTCCACAGGATGGATATGTCATTCCCAATGTTCTCCCTTCTGAAATCCAACATGCCATCTCTTTGGTAAAGAAGGGAACAGCACCAGGCCCAGACAAAGTCAGATCTGAACACCTGAAGAATCTGCCGCCGATACTTATCAATACACTAGCTCGGCTCTTCACACGCTACCTGTCTGAATGCAAGGTACCCTCCCAATGGAAAACCAGCAGGACAGTTCTACTGTTCAAGAAGGGAGACATTTACGACATTGGCAACTATCGCCCCATCTGCCTATTGTCCGTCATCTACAAGCTGTTTACACGAGTCATCCTGAACAGGATTGGCAGAACACTAGATGAAGGACAACCATGCGAGCAAGCTTTCTTCCAGAAAGGATTCAGCACAATCAACCATATCCACACAGTAACCAAGTTCATTGAGGTTTGTAGGGAGTACAAGATGCCACTCTGTCTCACGTTCATTGATTTACAGAAAGCCTTTGATTCTGTGGAGACTGAAGCAGTCATCGAAGCCCTAGCCAAACAGGGTGTTCAAACCCAATACATCAAGATCCTTCGTGAGCAGTATGACGGATTCACCACCAGGATCTCACCATTCTACAAATAAGTGATCATTGATGTCAAAAGAGGGGTTTGACAGGGTGATACCATTTCACCAAAACTCTTCAGTGCCACCCTCGAGAACATCATGCAACAATTAGAATGAGAAGGAATGGGAGTGAAGATAGATGGTCGGCAACTATACCACCTCCGCTCCGCTGATGACATCGCTCTAATAACACCAAACATTAGCCAAGTGGCACAAATGCTGGCTGACTTTGACTGAGAATGTGGAAAGATAGGTCTACAGCTGAATCTGAAGAAAATTATGTTCATGAGAAATGAACTAGTTCCTGAGGCCCCATTCACTCTCAATGGAACAAACATCCCTGAATGCAGCAGTTATGTTTACCTAGGTGGGGAAGTCAACATGATGAATGACCTAAAACCTGAGCTGCGCAGGAGGAAGAGAGCAGCATGGAATGCCTTCAAAGGCATCGAAGAAATAGTTAAAAGGACAAAGAACCTCCGGCTCTGGGCACATCTCTTTGACTCCACCGTTCTCCCTGAATTAACATACACCTCAGAAACCTGGGCCCTGTGAAAGCAGGATGAGAATGCTATTCGGGTCTCCCAGAGAGGAATCGAAAGAGCTATGCTTGGAATATCACGCCTCACTCAAGTGAGAGAAGGAATCCGGAGTTCTGACCTCCGTCGCTATTCCAGAATCAGAAACGCTGTCTCGCTTGCCAAGGCATCGAAAATCAGATGGGCTGGACATGTAATGCGATTTTTGAGACAACCGCTGGACTAGAGCCGTTACCAACTGGATCTCACGGGATGTCAAAAGATCACGTGGCCGCCCACCTACAAGATGGTCAGACTTCCTTGTCAAGACCCTGAAGGAATGGTTTGAGGCTCTTCATGTTCCTGAATCAACCAGATGCCATTGGGCTACATTGGCACGTGATAGGGTCCAATGGAAATGTTACTGGCGCCCGCTCAAGCAAATCGATGAATAACGGGATTCAAGTGATCAAGTGATGGTTTGAGGCTCTTTATGTTCCTGTAGCAAGCCGATGCCCTTGGCTCTACTAGCATGAGACAGGACATATGGAGATATTACTGGTACCGCCGCGCAAATAGATGATGAACGGGAAGGTTGTGATTGATTGTGATTGTGATTTACTGCCATAAAGATTCTTTTCCTTTTCTCCCCTGCCCCCCTTAATTTTGTGGTCGTGTATTCTCTAACAGTAGGACTTGCCAAATTTTCACATTCTTTGTTTATAAAGAAGCCGACCTGGGAGGCCTGGGGATGGCTCCAGAGGCTGCAAGCAGCGTCTGCACACGGGAGCCCTGGGCTTGAGGCCGGGCACCACACGGTGCGACCCCGGGGCACTGCTGCGTGGGGCAGACACAAAGATCACTCAGCTTCCACAGGGAAACACAAGCCCCACAGCTGAGAGGCTTCACGCCACAGCAGTTCACTGTGGCTGCAGTAAGTGCGCTGGCCCGGTGCGGATCACGTCACAGCAGCTCACTGTGCTCGCTGTGTGTGCAGCCGGCCCGGTGCAGACGGGCCCTCGGTACTCTGGAGGCCACATTCTGCAGGACCCACGGGGGCGGCAGAGTTTATGGTGACGCCGTGTCCTGCTGGCTCCCTGCTACTACTCTCTCCAGCTCTCAAGCGCACTGGGGCGGGGCAGCCCCTAAAGTGCAGAGCTGGGCGAGGCTCACCGGGTTCCAGGAACCTCTCGGGGCCCGTGGCCTGTCCTTCCGTGGCCTGTCCATGTGCAGTCCTGGAAACATGCCTGTGAAGCTTCACAGTCCCTGTGGGCCGAAGCAGCATCTCCCAGGGGGCACCCTGGACTCCCTGCGGATGGGAGTGGGTGCTGCTCTCTCTAGTCCACACTGGCCCTCGGCCACGCCCATCACCGGGCAGCCCACGGGAGGGCTGAGGCCGTCTCCTGCCCGGGGTCAGCACAGCCCGCTCTCCTGGCCAGGCAGGACCCCCTAACCCCAGAACCCCATTCCCTCCCCCAGATTAAAGAACAGGCCCTTAGACACAGGGTTTGAAGGTTAAACAGACCCAAGCAGTGTCCACACACCAGTGGACAGGTCCGCGCCCTGGCTTGGGGCATTTCCCACTGGCCTCGCTCTGTCTTCTCCCCAGCGGCCGGGAGCTCACCCAGCTCTCTGAGCTTGTGTGCTGACACCCACCCGGCCAGGAGATCCACGGCCTCCGGGAGGACAAGCCCTGCACCCACACATGGTGTGAAGGAGAAACAGGCTGAGAACAGACCCTCCTCAGGGCGGAGTCCACAGCAAAGACTCCCTCGCAGGCTGCGGCCCACACGTCCTGTCCATGGACGATCCATGCCGCATTCACTCGCAGCAGGGCTTGGGGGGGTGGGGCGACAGTCCAGAGGGAAGGGCACAGGCTCTGCACGTGGCCGACCCGGTTCAATGTATGGCAGCGCCCCGCAAGGTCCCCCGAGCACAGAGCCAGTCCTGGGCACTGCTGGGTGTGACTCGAGTGCTAAGACAGACACCCCTGCAGGGTGAGAGGGATGGTCCAGGGTGAACGCTCACGCCTTGCGGCAGCTGACTCCGCTTCCAGGCCTGGGTCCCCTGAGCATTGGGGGTGCAGCCCTGGAGGGGTCTGAGCACCTCTGGGGTGGCCTGGAAACCCCCACCATCACAGGGTCCTAACAGCACAGAGTTCTGGGCCCTGGGCCCCGCGGAGTGGCCCAATATTTCCTGGACACTGAAGGGACTGTCCTACTTAGGAACACCACCCTCCAATTTTTTTTTTTTAACTTAGGACTCTTAGTCTCTAAAGCAGATGGAAACGGGGCTGAAACTGATGATTTCATAAAGCGAAGGGAATGCTTCTGCCCCAGGGCTTGTGAGATCCCCTTGCAGAGGGAGCAGAAAGTCTTTCATGTATGGTGGAAGTAAGTGAGAAAGTTACAGCCGCGAATGGCCTGAAAGACACAAGTCCTCCATGCCCCTCCCAGAGCCAGTCTGCTAGATGCCTGACCGTCTCCACGGCCCCCAATGAAGCCTTTGTGGCAAGTCAGAAGAGAAGGCGGCTAAGGCCAGGGGAGGCAGCAGGCTGAGGGTTGCCTTCTGCCTGGTGTGACTGGCACGAGGTGGGTATCTGGCCCAGGTCCCCCACAGCTCCCCAGGCGTGTCTGCTCACGCCTGCTGTGTGCACACGAGCTCCCAGCACCAATGTGACGTGAAAAGACCCATCAGTTCCACTAGAGGGGGCCAGCACCCCACAGGCACGGAACCCTGCCAAACCGCAGAGGCCCAGAGAAGCCACAGCCAGTGGCCAAGAGATACACAAATGGGGCCGGGAAGCTGACAGGGCAGCAGCAGGGGCAGAAGGCCCAGTGGACTCAAATCCAGAGAAAGGTGGGGGCTGGTTCAGCGCCCACCCTGGACCCCCAGACTACACAGGGGAAACACAACTCTCCCCGTGCCCGAATAAGCAGGACCCTAGGGCAGCACCGAGATCACTTGATCACTTGATCACTTGAATCCTGTTATTCATCGATTTGCTCGAGTGGGCGCCAGTAACATTTCCATTGGACCCTATCACGTGCCAATGTAGCCCAATGGCATCTGGTTGATTCAGGAATATGAAGAGCCTCAAACCGTTCCCTCAGGTCTTTACAAGGAAGTAAATTCCGAGATGCACCCCAGAAACCCGAGGTCTGGGCAGGGGAGGGGCTCCCGCACCCCCTCAACACCCAACTCTGACCATCGACGTAGGCGGGTGAAACTCCAGAGAGGAGGCGGCCAGGATGGCGGGTCTCTGCTCACCTCCAGCCCACGGCCTCGGCTTTCCAGTCCACTCCCGAGCCACACCCACACCCACACAGAGTCCGTCAAGGCCCTGGCCACTGCTGGTGCCTGGAACCGCAGGGAGTGGCCACGGCCAGGTCTCCCACTACACCTCACACACTTACGCCGGGGCGATGGGCAGACAAGGCCAAGAGCAAGGCTCCGGTCCGACCGCACAGTCCCGGGCAGCCGACAGATTCGCCCAGCGCACTGCGGGACAGACAAGGCCAAGAGCAAGGCTCCGTCCGGACCGCACAGCTCCGGGGCAGCCGACAGATTCGCCAGCGCACTGCGGGGCAGACAAGGCCAAGAGCAAGGCTCCGCCCGGACCGCACAGCCCGGGGCAGCCGACAGATTCGCCCAGCGCACTGCGGGGGCAGACAAGGCCAAGAGCAAGGCTCCGTCCGGACCGCACAGTCCCGGGCAGCCGACAGATTCGCCCAGCGCACTGCGGGACAGACAAGGCCAAGAGCAGGCCGTCCGGACCGCACAGCCCGGGCAGCCGACAGATTCGCCCAGCGCACTGCGGGGGCAGACAAGGCCAAGAGCAAGGCTCCGTCCGACCGCACAGCTCCGGGGCAGCCGACAGATTCGCCCAGCGCACGGCGGGACAGACAAGGCCAAGAGCAAGGCTCCGTCCGGACCGCACAGCCCGGGGCAGCCGACAGATTCGCCCAGCGCACGGCGGGGACAGACAAGGCCAAGAGCAAGGCTCCGTCCGGACCGCACAGCTCGGGGCAGCCGACAGATTCGCCCAGCGCACTGCGGGACAGACAAGGCCAAGAGCGAGGCTCCGCCCGACCGCACAGCTCCCGGGCAGCCGACAGATTCGTCCAGCGCACTGCAGACACCACAGGGAGCCACAGGAGTCACCAAGCTCAGAGGGGGCAGTGCCAGCCCAGAAGAACCGCTCAGAGAAGGACAACAGAGACCACGAGGAGAAGTCCGGGAGGCGCTCAGGGAGCCAGCAGAGTGCAGGCAAGTATGAGGGCGGAAACGGGGACCAGGAAACAAGACTCGACACTCGCTGCCTCACACCCACGGCAGAGAGGGCCCAGCTCCACACCTGAACCTCACCAAGCTGCCAAGCCACCAAATGACTCCAGCTCCAAAGCTCTTGGAGTGCGACACCCCCCAAGCTCACAGTACATCAGCCCAGGAGGGGCACGGCAAATCTGATGGGCGGTGGCAAGGAGCCCTCTGGGCTCAATAAGCAAAAAACAACACGGAGGGCTCAGAGCACCAGCCAGCCAGAAGATCCTCAGGGGAGGACTGCAGTGCACCACTGGCAGCTAAAACAACCACGAGTTGACTTTTATTGATCTGAGGGTCGATAATTCCATTGGTCTTTGTATTGATAACAAACAATATCAAGTAAATCAGGTTGTGTCTGTGTGGGGGGCCGGCTAGGTGGTAGGTGGGAACTGGGGACTTTGGTGGAGAGAAGGTCACATTGGTGGTGGGACTGGTGAGGAACAAATAATGCCTGAAACAACTGTATTAGGGACGACTTACAGAGTATCACAGCTTTTTTTATAAGCACAGTAGATAACCCTCTACAGACGGCCTGGCAACAGAGTCACAGTTGCTGAAAGAAAACTCAGAGAGCTCCAGGAGGAGATGCAGGAACCCACTGAGAACATATCCAGGGACATCACCACTCTCCTCACAGGGAACATACCCAGAGACATCACCACTCTCCTCACAGGGAACATACCCAGAGACATCACCACTCACCTCACAGGGAACATACCCAGTGACATCACCACTCTCCTCACAGGAACATACCCAGCGACATCACCACTCTCCTCACAGGGAACATACCCAGAGACATCACCACTCTCCTCACAGGGAACAAACCCAGTGACATCACCACTCTCCTACAGGGAACATACCCAGCGACATCACCACTTACCTCACAGGAACATACCCAGCAACATCACTACTCACCTCACAGGGAACATACCCAGCGACAACACCACTCACCTCACAGGAACATATCCAGTGACATCACCACTCACCTCACAGGGAACATACCCAGCGACATCACCACTCACCTCACAGGGAACATACCCAGCGACATCACCACTCTCCTCACAGGGAACAAACCCAGTGACATCACCACTCTCCTCACAGGGAACATACCCAGCAACATCACCACATACCTCACAGGAACATACCCAGCAACATCACTACTCACCTCACAGGGAACAAACCCAGCGACATCACCACTCACCTCACAGGAACATACCCAATGACATCACCACTCACCTCACAGGAACATATCCAGTGACATCACCACTCACCTCACAGGGAACATACCCAGTGACATCACCACTCACCTCACAGGAACAAACCCAGCGACAACACCACTCGCCTCAACGGGAACATACCCAGTGACATCACCACTCACCTCACAGGAACATACCCAGTGACATCACCACTCACCTCACAGGGAACATACCCAGCGACATCACCACTCACCTCACAGGGAACATACCCAATGACATCACCACTCACCTCACAGGAACAAACCCAGTGACATCACCACTCACCTCACAGGAACATACCCAGTGACATCACCACTCACCTCACAGGAACAAACCCAGTGACATCACCACTCACCTCACAGGGAACATACCCAGTGACATCACCACTCACCTCACAGGGAACATACCAAGTGACATCACCACTCACCTCACAGGGAACATACCCAGCGACATCACCACTCACCTCACAGGGAACATACCCAGTGACATTACCACTCACCTCACAGGGAACATACCCAGCGACATCACCACTCACCTCACAGGAACATACCCAGCGACATTACCACTCACCTCACAGGGAACATACCCAGCGACATCACCACTCACCTCACAGGAACATACCCAGCGACATCACCACTCACCTCACAGGAACATACCCAGCGATAACACCACTCACCTCAAAGGGAACATATCCAGTGACATCACCACTCACCTCACAGGGAACATACCCAGTGACATCACCACTCACCTCATAGGAACATACCCAGCGACAACACCACTCACCTCACTTATCACTATCACTATCACTATCTTCCCGTTCATCATCTATTTGCTAGAGCGGGCACCAGTAATATCTCCATATGTCCTGTCTCATGCCAGGAGAACCCAAAGGCATCTGCTTGTTCCAGAAACATAAAGAGCCTCAAACCATTATATTAGGTAATGGGAATGACCTAATATAAATGTTACTGGTATTTGGCATATCAAATACGACACTAGCAGCTTGCCAGGCTTGCCGTGCGGGTGGCATACTCTTGTAGTCACCTCTAAATAAAGTATTTATTGATGAACTGCGCAGCCGCTAGTGGCCACGCAAGCCGGGCTGTGATAGTCTGGTCTGCTGGGTGGAGTTGTGACGAGAGGGAAGTCCGGATGTGGAAAATGGCGGGCTCCATGGAGTGGGGGGGGTCGTCTGGCTTGTTGTGAGGCTCTGCTGGGATGGCAGGCCAGGGCTAGACCCCGCCATGCCTCCCGGGCACCTCATGAGTGGCTGGGCACAGGGAGAGCAGTAGCAGCTCTGCCCCATGTCTGAGGCACCACTCACCTCACAGGGAACATACCCAGAGACATCACCACTCACCTCACAGGAAACATACCCAGTGACATCACCACTCACCTCACAGAGAACATACCCAGTGACATCACCACTCACCTCAGAGGGAACAAACCCAGTGACATCACCACTCACCTCACAGGGAACATACCCAGTGACATCACCACTCACCTCACAGGAACAAACCCAGTGACATCACCACTCACCTCACAGGGAACAAACCCAGTGACATCACCACTCACCTCACAGGGAACATACCCAGCGACATCACCACTCACCTCACAGGGAACATACCCAGTGACATCACCACTCACCTCACAGGGAACAAACCCAGTGACATCACCACTCACCTCACAGGGAACAAACCCAGTGACATCACCACTCACCTCACAGGGAACATACCCAGTGACATCACCACTCACCTCACAGGAACATACCCAGCAACATCACCACTCACCTCACAGGGAACAAACTCAGCGACATCACCACTCACCTCACATGGAACAAACCCAGTGACATCACCACTCACCTCACAGGAACATACCCAGCGACATCACCACTCACCTCACAGGAACATACCTCACAGGGAACATTCCCAGCGACATCACTAATCACCTCACAGGAGACATACCTAACAGGGAACATACCCAGCGACATCACCACTCACCTCACAGGGAACATACCCAGCGACATCACCACTCACCTCACAGGGAACATACCCAGTGACATCACCACTCACCTACAGGGGAATGTCCCCAGCGACATCACTAAGTACCTCACAGGAAACATACCCAGAGAGATCACCACTCACCTCACAGGAACATACCCAGTGACATCACCACTCACCTCACGGGAACATACCCAGCGACATCACCACTCACCTCATAGAGAACATACCCAGTGACATCACCACTCACCTCACAGGGAACATACCCAGTGACATCACCTCTCACCTCACAGGAACGTGAGCCAGTGACATCACCACTCACCTCACAGGGAACAAACCCAGCGACATCACCACTCACCTCATAGGGAACATACCCAGCGACATCACCACTCACCTCACAGGAACATACCCAATGACATCACTAAGCACCTCACAGGAACATACCCAGTGATATCACCACTCACCTCACAAGAAACATACCCGGTGACATCACCACTCACATCACAGGGAACATACCCAGTGACATCACCACTCACCTCACAGGAACATACCCAGCGACATCACCACTCACCTCACAGGGAACAAACCCAGCGACATCACTACTCACCTCAAGGAGAATATACCCAGCGACATCACACTTACCTCATGGGGAACATAACCAGCAACACCACTCCCTCAAGGAGAACATACCCAGCGACATCACCATGGAAAAGCAAGAGCCTCAACGTGTCGTGGTTCTGAAACCCATTTTGCAAGAAAGAGTAGAGGAACTTCTTCAAAAGACAAACTGCTCCCCACGTCACCCTGAGGTCTGACATTCCCTCTGCACTTATAATCAACCTCAACGAGATTTCAAAGGTCTGTTTTATGCTAAGGGTTTGGGACTCTTTAGTAAATTAATATTTCACTTTGTTGTTTCTACATATACTCTGGTGTTTTATTTTTACATCCATAAAGATGTTTTCTTTTACATATTAATGCAAATATCTAAGCATTGTCTGTAATATTTTCTATCTGGGAAGGGGAATTTGAGGGCCACATCCAGTGATGCTCAGGGCTTACTCCTGCCTCTGCAATCAGGAATTACTCATAGTTGGGGCCAGAGCGATAGTTCAGCGGGGAGGGTGTTTCCCTGGACCGTGGCCAACCCAGGTTCAATCCGGCATCCTACATGATCCCCTGAGCACCGCCAGGAGTCATTCCTCAGTGCAGAGCAGGAGGACCCCCTGAGCATTGCTGGGTATGAACCAAAAAGCACACCCTTCTCCCCAAACAAAGGAGTTACTAGTGGCGGTGCTCTAGGGACCATATGGGACGGCAGGGATCTAACCAGGTCGGTGACATCCGAGACAAGTGCCCTGCCCACTCACGCCATCTCTCTGGCCCCTGTCTATAATATTTTTTCTGACATAAAACCAACATTACCTTTTTAGGATGAAACACCAGTTTATAGACCTATTCACTTTCTTTTAAATTTTAAAAATTCTTCTCTTGCTCAATCATGTATTTGTAGGACTTATTTACTGTTAAAATTTTAAAATATAGACTTATTCATCCCACTCTACTAAAAAATCATGGGTCAATAAAATATATATATAGGTTTTGAAAAAAGTTCTATTTTTAGTTTTTAAACTCTATTATATCACCATGAGCTAGACAATCACAAAGCTGTTCATGATTGGGTTTCAGTCACAGTGTTCCAGCACCATCCCTCCACTGGTGACTATTTGCCACCACCAATGTCCCTAGTTTCTCTCCCCCACACCCCGTCGGCCTCTATAGCAGACACTTTTCCTCTCTCTCTCTCTCTCTCTCTCTCTCTCTCTCTCTCTCTCTCTCTGCGCATTGTGGTTTGCAGTACATTCACTGATGGATTATCACGTATCTACCTTTACATACTTTCAACTTATCAACTTATTGATTTACAGTTTTGTGGAATTTCGGGAGCTTAACTTGAATTCATCTGTATGTGTATGACTGTCCCCACCTCCACAATAAAATAAAAATCCCTTCTTATTCGTAAAGTTCTCAGTAGCTATATTGCAAACCATAATAACCAGAAGGGGGAGAGTGTGTGTGTGTGTGTGTGTGTGTGTGTGAGAGAGAGAGAGAGAGAGAGAGAGAGAGAGAGAGAGAGAGAGAGAGAACTGTCTCCATAGAGAGAAGCTGGGGGTGGGGGGGAGGGAAATAGGGAATACTGGTGGTGGGGAACGTGTCCTTCACAGGGATGTGCTGGAACACTGTGTGACTGAAACCCAATCATGAACAACCTTGTAACATTAAAAAAAAATAACTTCTCCTATGTGGGACAGAGAGAACGTAAGGGGGAGACCAGAGCCAGAGCTGGTCCATGACCGCACGGTATGTGGTGGACGGGAGGATCTTTGGATACGGTGGGATGCTGCAGGCACTCTGGTGGCGGGTGTGGTGTTGGGACAACTGCACACAGCTGCAGCCCACAGCCCCTGGACAGAGGGAAGCGGGAGGTGGTCAGCTGAGGCAGCAGGCACACACCTCTCTCGAGAAGCCCGGTCGGTTCTGACCTCCCACATGGGGCTGCGAGCCCTCAGTTACCCGGGAAAGTACTGCCTTAGCTGTGTTCAGGCCCCAGAAGCCCGCTCACTCAGTCACTCAGTCAGACCTCTGGGCTCCACCCCCACACCACATGGTCCAGAGCAACAGCAAATGTGGCCACTAGGAGTGAATGGTCCTTTGCCACAGAAGGCAAGAAAGGAAATCACTTTGTTCTTTTTTGCTATTGGTGACCTGGGATCACAACTGGCACTGCTGGGTGGGGGAGCAGGAGGTAGGGGGAGGGTAGTGTGCTCAGGGGTGGGGTGGGGAAGGAGGGCGCACCTGCTGCGGTTAGGGGGGCACACGTGTTGGGGTGGGGAGAATCAGCAGTGAACAGAGTCCACACCGGCCAGGCATGTGCTCTGCCCTGAGCCACAGCCCCGGCCCACGTTTGAAAGTCACTGGCTTGGGGGCCGGAGGCGATAGCCCAGCGGGTAGGGCGTTTGCCTTGCAAGCGGCTGGCCTGGGTTCGATCCCCAGCATCCCATATGGTTCCCGAGCACCAAAAGGAGTAATTCCTGAGTGCAGAGCCAGGGAGTAACCCCTGAGCGTTGCCGGGTGTGACCCAAAAAGCAAAAAACAAAAAACAGAAAAAAAAGCCACTGGCTTGGTTGGTATTTCCTGGAGCAAGAAGAAGCAGTGGAAGCACCCAAGGGGCTTTCACTGAAGGGGCAGACGGCTCAGTTCATGCCCTTCTCTGCCAAGCTGAAGGATGGCCACTTCAGGGCAGGCCAAGGAGACACGTGCTCTTTGGGAGAGAGAAAGTAAGGCAAGGCACCGGCGGCCGAGCAGGGGCGACTGGCGCCTCACTTCCCTTTCTGCTGGTTTCGGGTCCCAGCTCGGCCGGAACTGCTCACAGGTGAAAGGGTGAAGCAAGCCTGGAGCCCTCTCTGAGCTCGGAGCAGGGCTGCGGCCGCAGGCGGTACGGCCTGTGGAGGCAGGCTGGGGCGCACAGGACTCCGGAGCCACCAAGCACACCAACGCCAAAGGTACTGACAATGGCCCAGAGTTTGGAAACTCCGTGCCAAGACTAGGTAAGCAGTTGGGACTTTTCTGGTTTAGACGCCTCAGGGTCCAGTAGGTGGACATAATCTGTGACTCTGGATGCAGCAATAAGACTCAGGCAGACACACAAGCTCGCACAGCTCAGAGCAGCGTGGCCAACTCCTAAACCCAGTTCCTGGCCAGCATCAAGGCTGGTGCTCTTTCAAGGAGACGCAGGCTCGAGATACCGCACGCTGAACAATACCGGTCGCTTGGCCCTTCAGTGGATTCCTTTAAGTGCACGCCAGTCTTTGGAGAGGAGTTTATGCAAAGCGGGACTTCATCAACAAATCGAAATTGTGTGTGGAAGAGAAAAAAACCACAGCCAGGGGTAAAGTCATAAGCTGACGGCGCCTCATTGCAGAGCGTCCGGAAATGAGCAGCAGCTGGGCGCCAGCAGCTCTGCCCCCCAGCCCCAGATGAGACTTGCCTTTTCAAAGAGACGGGCCGGCCTAAGAGCAAAGCGTTTCTAGAAAGAGCCGTCTGAACACAAACGCCTCAAAGATCTCTTCTACAGGACTGCCCCCTCCCCGGAATGTTCTGCTCCCATACGGCGTTTTGATGGAGAGAGGGTAAGCAGCGTTACGGCATATTACAGCATCATAACTGCCTGGGGCATTAGCAGTAAGGCATACCGTATCACGTCGTTTTATTTTCACTCACCAGTGAAACTACGTGTGTTGGGTGTGTGTGGTGGGGACGGGACCTCTCCTCACACAGAGTCTGGTCTCTGGGTGCTCTGCAGTATTGCCCTGCAGATAGGGATGGTGACTTAAAAGGGAAATGCCGCGATCAGGCACAAGCCACAGAGGCGCAATTGTCATTGGGTTCCAAATAGTGTCTTTACCAAATGCACCTAAAGGCAGCTAAGCGCAGAAACACTATACAGAGCCGTGGGATCAAAAGCCTTTACGAGAGCCTTGACTCTGCTCAGAGCTCTGCCAATGAAGGCCTGTGTGTGCTGGCCACTGTCCGTTCTGGGCAGGCCCTTGGGATGCTTGGCCAGCACCTGTGTTTTCTACCCTGTGCATTACAGATACAAGCATTGATGATGTTACAGTGGAGCCCGCCAGGGATGGGGGTGGGGTTGATGGCCTCCTGGAAATTATTTGTGACCATGTAATTAATGAGACAAAACCAGGAGGAGGATGGTAATGCAAGGGAGTCGAGAGTTAAAAAGGGTTAGAGTTTCTTTATCCAGTCATCGATTCTCGAGCTCTCTGGTTGTTTCCAGATTCTGGCTATTGTGAATAATGCTGCTATGAATATAAAAGTAGGGAATGGTGTTTCCGCTGTGTGTTTTTGACTTCCCAGGGTATATTCCCAGGAGTGGTATGGCTGGGTCAAATAGGAGTTCAATTTCTAGTCTTTGGAGGAATGTCCATATAGTTTTCCAAAAAAGGCTGTACCAGTTGACATTCCCACCAATAATGGATGAGAGTCCCCCTTCCATCTACACAATAGAATACTATGCAGCTGTTAGGAAAAATGAAGTTATGAGATTTGCCTATAAATGGATGGACATGAAGAGGATCATGTTAAGTGAAATTAGCCAAAAGGAGAGAGACAGATATAGAAAGACTGCATTTATTTGCATGATAACACACACACACACACACACACACACACACATTACAATACCAATATCCAAGGTCAGGCAAAATGTGGATCAGGAGGTCTTGTCAAAGGTGGACATTACTACAAACGTGTGGGAGCAGAGGTTAGGTAAGACAGAGAAGGGAACAGTGTGCCAATAATTGTTGAAAGTTTATTACCACATAGAACTTAGCATTAAATACAGGCAAAATGATACACATGATAACTTCTAAGTATATGTATTGCAATCCACAATATGTAAGAGAAGGAAGAGAGAAAGAGAGAGAGAGAACGAGGAAGAGAGAAAGGAGATGGAGAACCTGCCACGGAGGCAGGCTAGGGGGGGGGGAGGGAATCGGGGACACTGGTGGTGGGAAATGGGCACTGGTGGAGGGATGGGTGCTGGAACACTGTATGGCCGAAATCCAAACATGAACATTTTTGTAATTGTTAAAAAATATTTAAAAATATTTTTAAAATATATTAAAAATTTTTTAAAAGGGATATAGGGGACCCAGTGATAGCACAGCGGGAGGGCATTTACCTTGCAAGTGGCCAAGCTGGGTTCCATCTCCAGCATCCCGCATGGTTCCCTGAGCAGCACCAGGAGTAACCCCTAAGCATCACTGGGTGTGATCCCAAAACCGTGTGTGTGTGTGTGTGTGTGTGTGTGTGTGAGAGAGGGGATGTAAAATTTCGCTACATTGTAACTGCTGCCTCTCAGAAATGGGAAAGTTGGGGTTCTGAGCGATGGCTTAGCAGGGAGGGTAGTGCCTGCCTTGCCCACAGCTGACCCGGTTCGCTCCCTGGCATCCTAAATGGTCTTCTGTGCCCTGCCGGCAGCAGTGGTCCCTGATTGCAGACTCAGGAGACACGCCTGAGCACAGCCAGGGACGGTGGCCCCCCAACCCCCAAAATAAGGGAGAGCTAATAATAAAAGGGCCCAAATCATGATTCTCCAAATCATCTCCCACGGCTCGATTTCTCTGTGCACACGGTGCTCGCCGGGTAACGAGCAATACTGCAGTCTCATGGGTATTCGGACATTCTCAGTAACGCCAGCTCTGAAATGCAGAGAGTCCGACCCCAAACCCTGGCTGCTTACAGGCCGCAGGAGGGGGGGCACTGAAGCCACACTGCGACAAGCCCCAGCGATGACCCGGCCTCCCCAGTCCCGGAGCCACTGGTGTGCACCTACCCTCCCCCAACCCCCGTTTTCATTACTGACCGCCTGGGCTGGTCTGAGCTGGGCCCCTGCACCAAGTGATGCTTCTGAAGGAAACTCCACACACCCCCGCCCTCACAAGGGGCCTCACTTGTTGGGCCCCCAAGAGCTTCCAGCCCTTTGTAGTGCGTCTATTTTTTACCCACTGCGCAGTGTCACACACCAGTCCCACGCCCGGCAACCACGGAAACACCCCCTCGTAAAAAAGGTCGTTTGGGTTTTTTTTTTTTTTTTGTCATTTAAAAATTTTTCATGGTGCTGCCCAGAGGCGCCCATAAGCCTCTCCGTCAGGAGAGCCGGGGCCTGCTCCTGGGTGCGGAGGCGCCAAACACAGAGCCACGGACCTGGGATAATCCAGGAGAACAGATGTGAGACACGAACCCGGGTCTGCGCCAACACAAAGGAGGTGGGGGGAAGCCGTGTCCCCAAACAGCCCTTCCTGCCCTCGGCCAGCACAGCCCACAGGAACTCACAGCTGGCCCCAACTCGGCCTGCAGAGACGGAACCCAGGGCCTCGCTTGCAAAGCAGAAGCTCCACTACCTGGCTCCATGCCAGTCCTGGAAGCTCTTCCTTTCTTTCCATTTTTCTTTTTATTTTTTGGGTCATATGCGGCTATACTCAGGGGTTACTCCCAGCTCTGCAATCAGGAATTTGCTTCCTGGTGGGCTCAAAGGACCATATAGGTTGCCAGGAATCGAATCCAGGTGGTCCTTGTACAAGGCAAATGCCCTACCCGCTGCACTGTCAGAGGCTTATGGAAAGGCTCCAGTGGAAATACGGCCCAGTGGGGGCTGAGCAGCTCCCAAAGAATCCCCCATCAGCCCATTCTGAGTTTCTTCACCTGCATTTCAAACACCACCGTTTTATTTGAGGAGAAAAACTCATTTAGGGGGGACTCATTTAGCAAAACCCACCACCCACCTAACCTGGATTGTAAGAGTTGAGCAGAATCGGCGAGAGCTGGTAAGCCAGCTGGGAGGGCAGTGGAGGGGGCCACACTTGGCAATGCTCAGGGGATATTCCCAGCTCTGCACTCGGGAATTACTCCTGATGGTGCTCAGGGGATGCTGAAGATGGAACCTGGGTCAGCCGCATGCAATGCAAGCGTCTTACCTGCTGTGCTCTCTCTCCGGCAGAGAAACCGAGACCACAGAGCAACCCACCGGTACGAAAGAGCCTCCAAAAAATAAACCCCCCACCAGCTGCTGCTGGCACGTGCGGGACGCTCAGCGGCATCGTCCTGGCCACAGGTCTCACTCCCTGCTCTGCTGGGCCCCTGCCCGCTGGCCGCCTCTGCCATGACGGCTGCTCACAACCAGTCTCAGCCGGGCCCTTTTCCCAGCCCTGAGTCCGACGAGTACAGGGTGGCTGCCTTGGTCTTCTACGGCTGCATCTTTGTCATCGGGCTGCTCGTCAACGCTACAGCCCTGTGGGTTTTCAGCTGCACCACCAAGAAGAGGACCACGGTGACCGTATACATGATGAAGCGTGGCATTGCTGGACCTGGCCTTTGTGGGCAGCCTGCCCTTCCGCATGGTCTACTACGCCCGGGGCCAGTGGCCGCTTTGGGGAGGGCCTGTGCCAGGCACTGGGGACACTCACAGTTCTCTACCCGAGCATCGCCCTGTGGCTGCTGGCCCTCATCAGTGCTGACCGGTACATGGCCATCGTCCAGCCCAAGTATGCCAAGGAGCTGAAGAACACGTGCAAAGCCACGCTGGCGTGCGTGGGCGTGTGGGGGATGACCCTGGCCATCACCGTCCCCTCCTGCTGCTCGACAAAGACACCGACAGGGGCCCTGGCCCTGCTACGTGCCGGCAACTGACCGACATCGTCCACTCCCGGGCCACCAACGCGCTCAACTTCACCCGGCTGCTGTTCTTCTTCCTGACGCCCCTGTTCATCATGATCGGCTGCTACCTGGTGATCGTGCACAGCCTCCTGCATGGCCGCACGTCCCGCTCAAGCCCAAGGTCAAGGTCAAGTCCATCCGCATCATCGTCACGCTGGTGGCGCAGGTGCTGGTGTGCTTCACGCCCTTCCACACCTGCCTGGCCTTCCTGATGCTGGCGGGAGACGACCACCCCGACAGCAGCGACCCCAGCCCGTGGGGGGGCCTTCACCACCTTCCTCATGAACCTCAGCACCTGCCTGGACGTCATCCTCTACTACATCGTGTCCAAACAGTTCCAGGCTCGCGTCATCAGCGTCATGCTGTACCGCAACTACCTGCGGAGCGCGCGCGCAGGAAAAGCGCCCGCCGGGAGCCTGCGGTCCCTGAGTCACGTCCACAGCGAGATGCTCTGAGCAGGGCCCACGTCACCAGCACAACCCGCCCCCCCCCATTCCGCGCAACTCACCCTGAGCCGGCACAGTTCCCAATGGCCTGCTCCAGCCCCCTCCTTTCTCCTGAAAAATATACTGTGAGAACACGTCTGGGGTGGGGAGGGCCTCCACGGCAATGGGGCGCAGGCGCTGCAGCAGTCTAATCTAATAGGCACTATTTTAAATCCATCCATTTGCATGTTTCTAATAATAATCTAATAAGCATTATTTTAAGTCCATCCATTTGCATGTTTCTAATAATAATCTAATAAGCATTATTTTAAGACCATCCATTTGCATGTTTCAATGATAAGCTACGTAAAGCATTTGCATGATTTACTGGCGGGGAGGGAGGATATCTAATTACTATTTCACATTCCAGCTATTCTAAATAACATCAAAGACTTTATCCCACCCCACCCCAAATTACTTCTATACGCAAGTGATTCTTGCTGCCAAGCACGTCGGGAGGCAGAAAGTATCGATGCAGTTCCTGTCAAACGCATTTCATTAAGCACGTCCCGTCTGGATGCAGCTCCCGGTGGTCTAATTCCCACTCGAGATGGCTGGTCTAGAGCCAATGTTCCATGCTCTGAAAGGCCACAATGCCACGATTACCACTCGAATAGTTTGTCCCTGGCTGAGGAGCGCACGGGGGCACACGAGACCCTGTCGGCAGCCCCCACCCCCACGCCTGCCTTGGGAAATGCAGACGTTCGGCACACATGTGCTGAGCACGCTCTGCACCCACTCAACTGCGGCTCCCTGGACACCTGCCACGACACCCGATTTCTCCTCAGCAGCCCCAGGGCAGCCCGTGAGACAAGGCGAAAGGCCTTTCTGAGCCAGGTCGCTGCTCCTGTGACCCAAGACTACACCCGAGAAACAGACGCACTTCCCCGGCGTCGCGTCACCCTCACCCTGGCGCGGGTCAGAAGCTTGAACGCCAACCTGAGCCTTGGCATTCAATCTCCCTCAACCCGGTGACAAACCACGGGACGTCTTCGTTTAAAAAGAAAAGAAAGTAGACTGATCCGTGAAGTCCCTGCGACTCCACAGGGCAGCGCACGGGGGTCAGCCAGAGCTTCTCCGGCTCTGCAAGATCTCTGCAAGGTCGCCCTTAACATGATCATTTTCTTTCTGTTGGTTTTTTTCCCTTTAGAGCAATTGGGCCACACCAGGTGGTCATGAGAACTTACGCCAGGCCAGGTTCCGGGGACCACATGAGGTGCCGGGGACTGA
Source organism: Cryptotis parvus (assembly GCA_021461705.1). Lineage (NCBI taxonomy): Eukaryota > Metazoa > Chordata > Mammalia > Eulipotyphla > Soricidae > Cryptotis > Cryptotis parvus. Next base: position 44,601 of record JAJIBD010005297.1, read on the forward strand.
ATCCAGGCCAGCCACAAGCAAGGCAAGAGCTCTACCCACTGTGCTATATCTCTGGCCCCATGATCATCTTCTAAGGAGACGCAGAATCAAAAAAGCCACTGGCTTTAAAAAGGAGTTCGACAACTAACCTGGGAAAGTTCACAGTCTTATAAAGGAGGGAGAAGACACTAAGGAACGGAACCCGAAAATAACACTAAAGGTACCAGATGATACTAAAAATCACAGTCCAATGCCCCCCCAAAGGAATTAAGCAGAGGAATAAGAATGCAAGGAATGGCGAATAAGACCCAGTGGGGTTCCGTGACTTGCTGAGAGCCAGGATGTAACCCAGACTCACACCACTTCATGCCGGTCAGCAGCTTCAGCAATAAAAGCAGCTTGACAGAAACGTGCTCATGAATCAAGGTGGCACAGAGAGAACCTCTAAAAAAGAGAAAATTTTTTCTTTTTGCTTTTTAGGGTCACACCCAGTGATGTTACTCTTGGCTCTGCACTCAGGAATTACTCCTGGCGGTGCTCGGGGAACCATACGGGATGCCGGAGAACCGAACTCGGGTCAGCAGTGTGCAAGGCAATGACCTATCCACTAGACTATAAAAAATTCTTGAGGTTCTTCCGCTTGAAACATGAGCGAGCCACTTCAGTAAATATCTCTGAAGACATGATCATTTCCAAAGCAATAGAAACCACCCCTATATTGGAGCTGACGGTTTCCGGGACACGCGTGAGAGTCCGGCCTCCTCTCCCTTGGCAGGCTCATCTGCCACTAGGAAATTTATCGTCAAGTTGTCTTTTGTCTTGCTTTCCTCGGCGTTAAATCTGAAAAACCAAAACCAACTAAGTGAATAACCGCGCCACAGTGCCCACACCGCAACTCCACGCGCAGCTCAATATTATTTTTAGCGCGGTGCGTGAATTTTCCGAGCGGCTCTTATTCCGGACAGGGGCCTGGAAGGCAGCTCAAGCGCTGTGCGCGGGGCAGTCCTGTGCACTCCTGCAGTGCTCACGGGAGAGCAGGAACGCTGAGCAGGCCTGGCCCCGATCCATCCAGAGCAAGGTCACAGAAGTTTCAGATCATTGGGGGAAAAAAGCCTGTAAGTAGTGCCCATTTCAAGGCATGGGCACACCAGGACCGGGTGTCACGTGGCAGCCGATCCCTAGACCCACAGGGTCATTGGGTGCTTCGCTTTGTAAACCTGAAGGCAAAGTTACCTGAGCAGCCAAGCCAGGGCCAGTTTCTCCGCGGGGCAGGAGAGAGGGATACAGAGGTGGACAGTTCAGTCCTCCTCCTGGAGTCCACTGCGGCTCCTTATAATGCCGTGTCCCCTCCTCACAGGGGTCCAGGCGCGGATGTGCCCGCACGCCCAGTGAAGCAAGGAGGCGCTGGCAGGAGCACCAGGGGGACGCGGCGTATGCCACATGGCACGGGCCCTCTAGTGATGCCAGGGGGATGCCGGGACATTGGCTGGGCCGCCAAGACGGCGGTCCGGTGTAAGGACTGCCCGGAGCGGGAAATGGAAAAGTCGGGGAGCATGAAAACGTGAGCCTGGGGCCGCAGCTGTTAAGCCGGCTGGCATTACGGCAGCTGGGGCCTACCAGGAAGAGGAAGCAAATACGTCTGGGTCTGGGGGCTGACCACTGTCCCCACGGTTTCCGATGTGAGTGCCACAGCCTGCAATGGACACCAGAGTGCCCCGGGCATGAGGAGAAGGCGGCAGAGGGCGGACACGGATCCAGTACAGAGCGGGCGCTTGAGGGTGCCATGAGCACCCGCAGTAAGCCAGGGCAGAAGGCATCGGGCGCCTCCAGGAAGCAGAGCAGCCCGACAGCAACTGGAGCAAAACTGGCTCCATCAGGCTCGTGGTTTTAGGGATGGGAGGCCTTGAACCTGTCAGGGAACTCGTTGGAGAATTTCTGCAAAAACCTAGCAGAATGGGGCCCAGAACGATGGTACAGCAGGGAGGGTGTTGGTCTTGCATGCGGCCAACCCAGGATCGATCCCAGGCATCCCATGTGGCCCCAGCCACGGGACCTGAGCATCACCAGGCGTTCCCCGTCTGAGAAACAAAAAGCTTGTGGAGGCGGATAGATCTGAGCTGTGGTGGGAAAGATAGATAGTAAGCAGGCGTATGAAAAGCACTGACCCATAAGGCATGCTGAAAAAAGCAGTCAGGGGCCAGAGTGATAGCACAGCAGGGAGGGCACTGGCCTTGCCCACAGCTGACCCCAGGTTTGATCTTCAGCGTCCCATACGGTCCCCTGAGCAAGTCAGGAATCATTCCTGAGTGCAAAGCCAGGAGTACCTCTGAGTATGGCACAAAAAAAAGAAACAAAAATCAGAAAAGAAGAGAAAAAAAGGGGCTGGAGTGATAGTAAGGGGGAGGGCATTGGCCTTCCACGCGGACCGACCCAGGTTCAACTCCAGCAGCCTAGGGACCCCGCTGCCCTGGGTCCCCTGAGCAGTGCTAGGAGTAATCCCTGAGTGCAGAGCCAGGAGTAACCTTTGAGCATGGCTGGGTGTGACCCAAAAAAGTCAGAAAAAGGAAAGAAAAGAAAAGCAGTCATTTCCTGAATTTCTGAGGTAGTGAAACTAACGTGATGTGTGTGTGTGTGTGTTGCGTGTGTGTTTAAGTAATTACAAAATTGAAGCACTCATGTTCCAGGATACAGATATCTGAGGAGGTTTCAGAATTCTAAAGTTCCTACTGTGCAGTGTCAGGGTCTGAAAGAGAGGAGAAATCCAGGGAACGGCTGAAACATTCATTCAGGGGACGGCTGAAGCATCACTCCTATCGGCTTTTCAAATGGGATGCTACAACGTGTGAGTTTATTTAAATCTCTAACTCTGGCTACAGATTTAAACAGGCAAACACTTTGCAGCTTTAAGTACAAAAAAGAGGCCTACAACTTCAAAATTAAATCAACCGACCTCTCACATACCAGCTAAGAGAATTCCATAAAGAAATGTCATGAGTATAAACATGTAACTTTCATCAAATTCTGTCACATTAACCCGGTGCGGGGAGGTGAAGCCATCGGACCAGAACCTTCATAAATCAGAATTCCAAATTAAGTTACCATCCATGCCCCAAAGTGGTTCACATGCGATCCCGCGACAGACACACCTGTGGAGCCCACTGCTCGCAGGCCGCAGAGTCAGAGATGACTGCCTGCAACAGTCCCCAGGCAGAGGCCCATCGGCATTGGTGCTTTCTGAACCCAAACTGCCATTTCTGACCAACGGCTGGTTTTCCGCATGGCAGAACAGCCCCTAAAACCTCTCCATCTAACTTCAAGAGCAGCCTAGAAACACAACGAAGACTGAGTGACAATCAGGACAGGATTTCATCCGTCTCCGATCAAGCGGCACTGGGAATCGTGGGCGAGCAGAAGCAGCCGACCGCAGAGCCCTCAGGCCATCCCTGCACCCACCGTTCTCAGAAGGGGCGGCCCCAAGGCGACTGAGAAAACGATTACATCACTGTATCTAAAACAGGAGCTCCAGAGGAATGAATCACAGCACGTACAATACCAGGAGTCCTCCGAAACCTAGCCAAAATAAGCTTGTTAGCGCACACAGGACCTAAAAAATATTTATATTCCACAGCATCACTGTCAAGCACAGACTCAGCAGAATCAGAAACGCTTTAGTCATTCATACGCACGCACTGCTCTCCTAGGTGCCATTTCAGACCCTAATGGGTATTTGTGTTTCCAAAGATGAACAGATTATGGAAGCCCTGAGTGAAGATGCCTTTGAAAGTTGGCTACAAAGCGGCCAACTGCCACACCTGACTTGCTGGACATAAATAATACCAGATTTTATAAACATTCTTGGAGCTGGCATACACATGGCTCGGATCCTGGGTTCAATCTCCAGTGCAGCAAAGAGCATAAGGGAAAAGATTATACTTCAAAAGCTTACTTTGAGGGCCTCAGAGATAGTTAAACACGCAGAAGCTCGTGCTTTGCATGGGGCAAACTGAAGTTCAATCCCGCACACTGCCTGGACCCCGGAGCATCACCCCAGGTAACCTCTGAACACCGACCCAGGAGAAGCCCCAAGCACTGCCAGGTGAGGCGCCCAAGCCAAACCCACACACAGAACAAGGAAGCATGGGCCGGAGCGATAGCCCAGCGGATAGGCGTTTGCCTTGCACGCGCCGGCCCATGCTGGCCCAGGTTCGATTCCCAGCATCCCATATGGTCCCCGAGCACCACCAGGAGTAATTCCTGAGTACAGAGCCAGGAGTAACCCCTGAGCATCGCCGGGTGTGACCCAAAAAGAAAAAAAAAAAAGAACAAGGAAGCAAAAATGAAAGCATACCTTCATATTAGTTGTGTATACTACCCAAGTCTGTTTGCACTTTGGGTGAATTCACAGTTATGAAACTCCCAAAATTATAAAGACATTACAACACACAAATCAAACCGAACATGGAATTCACTAAAAAAAATTCTCTGAAATACGGAAATTTCTAATCCAGCCAAAAAAAGAGTGGAAGTCAAATAGGCTGCTCCACGAAGGTAACAACAATTGTGGAACGCGCACGCACCCGGACTCTTCAATCTGCCGGCCCCATGCGACTTCACTACAGCCGAGCGCTTTAAATCCTTCCTTCACTGTCGGCGCGGACAGAAAGGCTCCGCTCGTATTTCAGTGAGCTCGGCTCATGCAGCGCTACTCACAATCCAGAGGGCAGATTCCTGGCTGCGGTGATCCCAAAGGAACAGCGCCGCGGCTCCGACGAGCAGCAAGTCCACGGCGGCCGACAGCACCCAGGAACCCAGCAGAAAGGACTGAGAATAAAACAGAGAAAGCGAGGGTGAGCGTCGGAAACCAGCCCACGGGCCGCATGGGGGGCCGCTCCAGTCTCCGCGCAGACGCGGGTGTTGGGCTCTGATTGAAACAGACTTTCCTAAATGAGGCTGTGGAACTACCCTATTCAAAGGCACGGACTTCCATCATCTGTCAGACTGCTGAAGAAATGACATTTTTAGGATGGTGTATTTTATTTGTTTTGCCACCTTTCTTCCCGGCTCTGCACTCAGGAACTACTCCTGGCGGTGGTCGGGGACCATATGGGATGCGCGGGATGGAACCTGGGTAGGCTGCGTGCGAGGCAAAAGCCCTCCCGGCTGTGGCTTTAATTGTACTCGTGGCTTTAATTTTCTTCTCTTTAGCTAATAATGTCCATTCTTCTAATCAGATGCAGGGTCGTGTAATTCAGAGATAACTGCTCATAATTTAACGGAATCATGACATAAGAATTTAACAACAACAACAACAACAAATTCTGCAAAATAAGAAAAAAAATATGTTTTCTCTGTCCTAAGTAGCAAAGGGGGAGGGGGAAGGTGCACTGAGGGCGTTTGCCTTGCACGTGGCCAATCAGGGTAGATCCCCGCATCCCATATGGTCCCCTGAGCACCGCCAAGAGTAATTCCTGAGTGCAGAGCCAGGAGTAACCCCTGAGCATTGCCAGGTGTGACCCAAAAAATCAAAAACAACCAACCAAACAAAAGACAACAATTAAGCAGCAAGGGGAAAACACATGAAAACTTACTGCAAATTTCCGCTCCCGCATCTTCTTTCAAATATCCTGAAATTGTAAATCAGCAAGCTGCTGCAGAAAGTGTCTTTTAAATCAAGGCAAATGATTCTCCCGCAGATCAGCCTCCAAATCTAGAAGGGGTTCGGGAAGAGAATAAATGAGAATACTATCTGCCGGAGTCTCGGCTTCAACAAACTGACCACTTAGTTTATAACGCTGACGTTTTATACGGAAACAAAGTGATTCCACACACCAAAGGAAAGCTGGAAAGCTGCAGGTGTTTTGCCCAAGGGAGCTCAACCCTCTCACCTTAAAAATCACATCCATATAATGGCTCAACATTTTTTTATCACAATATTATTCCTTATTGTAAACATTTGTTATTTTATAATAAAACAGTGTTATTAAACATTAATAACATGTTATTCAAACATTATTATTGAAACAATAATATCAGGGGCCGGAGCGATAGTCCAGTGGGAAGGGCATTTGCCTTGCATGCGCCCACCCGGTTGGCATCCCATATGGTCCCCTGAGCACTGCTAGGAGCGCAGAGCCAGGAGTAAGCCCTGAGCTTCGCCAGGTGTGACCCAAAAAGCAAACAAACTAAAATAAACCCAATAATATCATTAAAAAAAATAGAAACTTCCCTGTCAAAAAATTCATTACAAGTTTTTTTGGTTTTGTTTTTAAAGCCACATCTAGAGACGTTCAGGGCTCATTCCTGGCTCTGTGCTCAGGAATCACTACTGTGATGCTGTGGGAACCACATGGGATGTGGGGATCAAACCTAGGTCAGTGGCATGCAAGGCAAATGCCCTACCCACTATACAATCCCTCCGATCCCAAATTTTAAAGTTTAACATGACCGGAAATGAAAGGCTAAGAGATATTCATTTTAATGCCAGTGAAAAAAAACAAAATAACTGAAAAGCCTTTAAGGTAGAAATCCAAAAATATACATTTCCAGGGGCCAGAAAGATAGCACGGCGGGGAGGGCATTTGCCTTGCATGCGGCAGACCTGGATTCAATCCCCGTATCCCATATGGTCCCCTGAGCACCACCAGGAGTAATTCCAGGAATAACCCCTGAGAATTGCCGGGTGACCCAAAAAAGCAAAAATAAAAATAAATTCTGAGCTAAATTTTAATGGTCAAAAATTACTACTAGAACAGCAACCATGTAACTACATACAAGGCAGACTGTGACAACTATTGCTGAACTGAGAGTTAAAATAATGTAACTCTTGGGTTATTTAAGTCAACTTCTGCCTGGGTGAAAAACAGAAAGGGAAAGAAAAGAAGAAAGCCACTCAAGGGTCTAAGATGTGCCTTCGTCTTTTTCACATTTCGGGTTTTGTCTGTGGTGAGGAGGGTGCCCTTTGGGCCACGCCTGGCTGTGCTCAGGGGATGGTTAGTCCCAGGGGTCACTCGTGGTGGTGCTGGGACTCGAACGTGGGCCAGTGGAACACAAGGCAGGTGCCATCTCCCCGTCCCATCTCTCTGGCCCCTTACAGATCGTTCAGGGTAATCAGAGCAGCACCAGCAGCTCGTCCTGCTGGTATTTCCATCCTGGTGGCATTTCCCCTCCACAAGGAACAGAGGTCGGGCAGGGGGAGGAGAGACGGGAACCAATACTGACCCCATCTTTCCACTTGATTGTATTCGCTGAGGCATAAGGAAACGAACGTTTGTTTCTGTACCCGTGTCTTTGTTCTGAGGCCACCCCCAGCGATGCTCAGGGGTTACTCCTGGCTCTGTGCTCAGAAACGAATCCTGACAGTACTCGGGAGAGCCTACGGGATGCCGGGCTGGACCCGAGACAGCTGGTGCAAGGCAGCGCCCTCTCCACTGCGCTCTCTCCTCCGGCCCTGCTGTAACTCTGGACGGTGCAGCTCTGTGCTCGGCACCATCGACACCACTCCCAGAACCTTCCAGACAAAAGGTTTGAGCTCACCACCGCAGTGGAAGCTCTCTGGCAGAGAACTCTCTCCGCCGCCTCCGTCCCGGGCCCCATCTGGCTGCACTCGGCTTGTGTGATCCGCCTATTTTCAGAACCTCCGGACGATGTAGGCGGCACCGTTCAGTACTGGGCCTTCTGGGCCTGACTTCTGCATTTCCCTGAATATAAAGCGGGTTGGCTGAAGCTCACACAGGGGCTTCGCTCCCTTTTCACAGTGAAATAATACTCCGCGCTGTCTGCCAACACGGCTCTAAGAATCCATTCACCTGCCGACGGGCACCCCAACGGCTTTGACTGGACTTAAGGCAGAGGGCTCCACCTCGAGGGGGCGGAGAGTCAGTGGAGGACAAAGGCAGTCACGGAGGCCTGGTTCAAATCCCCTGCCCCCACATGTGGTCCCTGGGCACGGTGCCAGACAGTCTCCGGGCACCGCCACCGCAGAAAACAGTGGCAAGGAGTCCACACCAGCTGCGTGGCTGAGACACAGTGACCAGGCCAGAACAGCCGCGCTGCTCACGGGTACCAGCAACGGCACCCCGAAAGGCTGCATCCGACCCTGGTAGAGCTTTACCTGGAGGTCATCCTTGACGGCCTGGAGGTCATACACGAAGAACCTCTGGCAGTGAGGCAGGAGGAGGGCCAGCAGGGAGGGACAGGGCGCTGGGCACCAGCAGCAGGCTCTTGGACAGCGGCGCCTTGTCTGCGGGGAGAGAGAACCACAGTGTTCCCACGACAGGCAAACCGACTGGAGAGACAGCACAGCGGGTAGGGGTTTGCCTTGAACGCGGCCGACCGAACAAGGCTGCTCCCGGGCATGCCACATGGTCCCCCCAGCACCCCGGGAGTAACTCCTGAGTGCAGAGCGCTGGCTGAGGCAGGAACACCCCATCGGCCCTGCCTGTCCCCAAATGGCCACATGGAGCCGAGGCAGACAGGTGGAAAGGGGCCATGGGGAGGTGGGCAGCCCGCACAGAGACCGAGAGGCCACCCTAAACATAGCCCACTCTGAGAGTGACCAGGTCCAGCAAGGGGACAAGTGACAGAGCACAAGCAGTACTCCAAGGACATGAGGGAGAGTCGTGCCCAGCCACCCCGCCCAGGTCTATCCTATGACAGTCAAGGGGACACGAGGGAGAAACGTTCCCTGTCACCCAGCCCAGGGTCTGTCCTTACGACAGTCAATAGACCTGAGAAACGCATGTGGATCAGAACCCAAAATGCTGTCAGACGCTCGACCCAACAGTGCACGATGGAACACTGACCCCCACACAGCGCCTGAGCCATGAAACAGGCCTCGGTACATCTGATTCTGAACTGAACAGCATGTCATTAATAAGTGAATTAAAGTCATACAAAGTTGGGGTCCGGAGGGATAGTCCAGAGGGTAGGACGTTTGCCTTGCACGCGGCCGGCCTGTGCCGGCCCGGGTTCGATCTTCGGCATCCCATATGGCCCCCCGAGCACCACCAGGAGTAATTTCTGAGTGCAGAGCCAGGAGTAACCCCTGATCATCGCCGAGTGTGACCCAAAAAGCAAAAAAAAAAAAATAAATAAATAAAAAAATAAAAAAATAAAGTCATACAAAGTTGTTTTATTTTTTTTTCTTTTGGAGTCATGTCTGGTGGTGCTCAGGGGTTATTCTTGGCTCTACCCTCAGAAATTACTCCTGGCAGTGCTCAGGGGAACACATGGGATGCCAGAGATCAAACTGTGGTCGCCACTTGGAAGGCAAATGCCCTCCCCACTGTACCATTGCTCGGGCCCAAAGTATGTTCTCTGAATACATGAAAACTGAATCAGGAAAAAAGACAGACAGAAAACCCTCCAGAGGCTTGAAAATTCAACTGCTTCTTAATAACGTCTGGGTGAGAGCAGAAGTCACTAGGGAAAGAGGAAGGTACTTGAAACAGAAGGAAATACACTCAATTAGGCAACACGTGGGCTAACAATACAGCACCGTCCAGAGAGAAATTTATAGATAGCACTGATGATGATATAGGAAGAGAAAACGTCTTAAAATGGAGGTCATGGCACATTAAATACCAGAAAAGGACAAAGCAGAAATCAGTAAAGAGAAACAAAAATAGAGGTAAAAAAATCAATAAAACAAAGAGCTCAGGGCCGGAGTGACAGCCCAGCGGGTTCGATCCCTGGCATCCCATATGGCCCCCGAGCACCGCCAGGAGTAATTCCTGAATGCAGAGCCAGGAGTAACCCCTGAGCATCGCCGGGTGTGACCCAAAAAAAAAAAAAAAAAGAGCTCATTCTTGGAGGTGATGGGCCAACACCCAAAACCCGTCTTGCCTCCTGGGAGCCTCATGGTCAGCTGAGCTAGGGGAGAGCCAAATGGCAGCTCTCCCCTGTTATCTATGCACTTTTCACACACGAATTTTGAAGACTATTAAGAAAACAGTGGAAACAAAATCTTAACCATAAATTTGGCAATTGAGACAAAACAGACAAGTTCCCTAAAAGCCTCACCAGCCAAAGCTTGAACAGTCTAGGGCCTGAGTGACACACACACAAACAAACACACACAAACTTCTCAGATCCAGTAAATCACATGCTCACTCACACAATTCCTCAGATCCAGTAACATCTACATCTAGGAGACTGGCCGGGACTGACTACAGGGGAGATGGAAAAGTTTCTGCAATGAAGGTGCTCTTCCCAGCTTCATTTTACACCAGTGAGAAAACATCACTCTAACCTCAAAAGGGAATAATCAAACTGGAGTGGAGGGGGTGTTGGGGGCCACACCTGGCGGCACCAGACCAAACCCAGGGCCCCTGGAGCTATCTCTCGGGCCCTGGAAGTCGACTGTCCAGTCAAAACTCCTCAGTCTTGACTCCAGATCTGCAGCCGCATTAATCTTAGACTCAATGTATTTTAGCCCCAGATCCTTTCAGGATCTTTCTCATTTGTACACTTCCAACGATCAATCTATTTGCATCAAACTGGAGAGGTTATGGGGAATGAGGAATTAGGATTTCACACTAGAACTCACTATTAAATAATCAGGTAGAGACATCATCCATTATTAGTATCCGTAGGACAAGCCACAAAGTGTAATAGAAGAGAGATTGAGAAATACTGGGACACAGACAAAGAGACAGAGAAGCTAAATGCACCTGCACTAGGGGAGGCAGGGGTTTGGGTGGGCGTGTTTGGGAATTGGGTGGTGGGAATTGGCACTGGTGGAGAGCTGGGTTCTGGAACACTGTATTGTAGAGACCCAATTATGAACAGCCTTGTAACTCTATATCTCACATGGTATAATAAAAATTAAAATGAGAGACAGAGAGAGACCGAGAGAGAGAAAGAGAAACAGAGAGAGACAGAGAGAGAAAGGGAGGGAAGATAAAAATGCCTGCTACAGAGCTGGGAGAGAGGGAATGTGGGGACATTGGTGGTGGGAATGGGGCACTGGTGAAGGGATGGGTGCCGGAACAATGTATGACTGAGACCCAAGTCTGAACATCTTTGTAATTGTATATCTCACGGTAGTATAATAATCAAAAAACTCCCTCATGTCTTGGGGGCCAGAAGATAGCACTGTGGGGAGGGCGTTTGCCTTGCACGCAGCCAACCTGGGTTCGATCCCCGGCATCCCATATGGTCCCCCGAGCACTGCCAGGAGTAATCCCTGAGTGCAGAGCCAGGAGTAACCCCTGAGCATTGCCGGGCGTGACCCAAAAAATACAAAAAAAAAAAAAAAAAAAAAAAAGAAAAGAAGACAAAGAAAAAAACCCTCCCGTCTTGGGAAGGCTCTCGCCTAAATAACTGGAACAAAACATTTCTAGCAGCATTCGACGTAAAAGGAACAGGCACCTGTGCGTGGATGATGACTTAAGCACCTACCACGACTTTCCCTCTCCGGCAGGTCCGCACAAGGGAGGCCTTATTAAAAGACAAAACAAGGGGAGGGAATTGGGGACATGGGTGGTGGTTGAGGGGCACTGGTGGAGGGCGGGGTGCTGGAACACTGTGTGACCGAACCCCCAAGCGTGAACAACGTTGTAACTGTATATCTCACGGTGGTATAAAATGTTAAAAAAAAAATAAAGCAAAAAAAAAAAAAAAAAAGACAAAACCAAACCCAACAACACCTATTTTAGTATCAGTCAAACTGTTCTGGTTTCAGGCGGCTGCGAACTGAGCCGGGGGGTTCACAAGCGCTAAGGCCGGGGCAGGCCACAGCCAGGAAGTGGTGGGTGGGCGCAGGGGCCGCAGCGGCTGGCTCCCGAGGGGCTGCAGACAGCTCGGCTCTGCCCCCTCCCTCAGAGTGAAGCTTCCCTCAGAGGCCCTCCCCTCAGGATGGCGCTTCCCTCAGGACGCCGCTTCCCTCAGGACGCCGCTTCCCTCAGGATGATTCCCTCAGGATGGCACTTCCCTCAGAATGACGCTTCCCTCAGGATGGCGCTTCCCTCAGAGTGACTCTTCCCGCTCCTCAGGAGCCGCTTCCCTCAGAGTGACGCTTCCCTCAGAGTGACTCTTCCCTCAGGATGCCGCTTCCCTCAGGATGCCACTTCCCTCAGGATGCTGCTTCTCTGCGCCTCCCTCAGAATGAGACGAGCTGCACGACACCCTGCAGATGGGACACGGCCCCGGGAGCCACGCTGCTGTCCCGGGCACTGGCCGCTGTCTCCCATCGTGAAGTACCGACGACCCCCGACCCCCAGTAAGCCCAGGCCCACCACAGACCCCGGAGGAGGAGGAGGCGCACAGAGGCCGACCCTACTCTCAGATGCGCCCAGCAGCACCCCGGCACCCACCCAGGGGTTGCGGGGCGAGAGGTGGGCTCCCCCCCCAGGACGGCTCAGCCACGACGGGCGGAAGACCCTAACCCGGGCCGGGCACACGCGGCCGCCGCCAGCCACACGCTTCCGCTTCCGTTCCCACCAGCGCGCCGGAAGGTCGTGGCGCGAGCGAAGCGAGCCGCAGAGCAGGCGCTGAGGCTGAGGAGGCGACCCGCGGGCCAGCGGCTGCCCCGTGCAGGAGCCACAGGAAGGTCCTGGGCCACGGTGGCTGGCGTGGACGTGCTGGACGCCGGTGACGGGGCTCGGACACGTGAGTCTCCCGGGGGAAACCGGGGCTGCAGAGGCGCGGGCGGGCGCCGACCCGACCCCGTGGGTTTCCTCTCTGATGACGCCGCCGGGGGAAACTTCTCGGGTTCCCACAAGAAGGGGCGACCCGTGGGCTGTCGGAGCCTGAAGCTGTTGGTGAGAAATGGCGACACCGTGGGTGTAGGCGCGGCCGGGCGCGCCACGGTCCAGGGCTGCGGCCACGGTCAGGGCCGGCCGGCGGCACACCCGCCTCAGGACGAGGCGCCAGCTCGGGGCTCCGGGGCACGCCCGGCGCCCACGGCCAACGCCACAAGCTTTAGCACAGCCGAGCCACACCAAAACCACACAGCACACAACAAGCGTGGCCCCAACCGGCAACAACAGAAAAGCACCTCTGGGCAGTGCGCCGCGATTGTCGCCTCGCAGAGACAAGCGCCACACCCGCCAGGGGCCTTGGGCGGCCAGGAGGGGCCCTTCTCTGTCCACCCACCGCACCCAGCAGTGCGCTGGGAGACTGGGGGATTCCGCCATCTTAAGACGACACTGGACACGGGTTCACCACCCCCCAAGGTCACCCGCTATGGGTCCACCACCCCGAGTCACCTGGGTTCACCACCCCAGGTCACCCGATATGGGTCCACCACCCCCGAGGTCATGCTAAGAGAGAGGAAGGAGGTGGGCACTGTGTGAATCCTGCATCCTCCCCAGGAACCTGCAAACAACCTGCAGGGAGAAACCAGGGGAAACAGAAATGTTGTCATTTATAGCTGCGACAGACAAAGGGGTACTGTGCGGGAGCCTGCACTGGCCCTTAATGACCTCTCACTCGGGATTCGGGGGAACAGTGATCTGGCACCCTATCCTCCAGGCTTCTCCGAAGGAGAAAGAATCTCGCCTCTTCTGGACCATTTGACTTTGAGCCAGAGTATTTATTATCTCCATAATTAGAAAAAAAAAATCATATGCCAAACAGGTGAGATGAATATTTAGTAGATCACAAGAGGCTTAGGAATTGAAAAAAAAGAGGGAAAAACAACAAACATACTTGAATTGGCCAAATAAAAAGCCTGGTTTTAAACCCCTTTTGGCCCCCGCCCAAATCCCCCCGCGCGGCCGTTTTGTTTCCCCCCCCCCCCCCCCCTCCCCCCCCCTCCCTTTTCCCCTCCCCCCCCCCCTCTCCCCCCCCCCCCCCCCTCGTTTTTTTTCCCTCCCCCCCCCCCCCCCCCCCCCCCCTTCTCACCCCAAAACCCCAAACCAAAAAAAAAATTAAAACCCCTTTATCTTATTGGTATATTTATGAAGGCAAAACTTCACTGAAAAGAAAACTCACGAATGAAATATAAAAGCAACTGATGAGTGACTAAACTATTTCTAACGGGCTGGAGCAACAGGACAGCAGGGAGGGCATTTGCCTGGCATCCATCTAACCCAGGATTGGTCCACGGCTCCACCTACGGTGCCCTGAGTACCATCAGGAGTGACCCCTGAGTGCAGAGCCAGGAATAACCCCTGAACACCACAGGGGATGACACCAAACCAAAAATAACAAATACTCGTGCTGGGGCTGGAGTGATAGTACAGAGGGTGGGGCATTTGCCTTGCACTCAGTCGACCTGGTTCAATCCCTGGCATCCCACATGGTCCCCAAACACCACCAGGAGTAATTCCTCAGTGCAGAGCCAGGAGTAACCCCTGGGTATCGCCTGGTATGACCCAAAAAAGAAAAAAATTGTACCACATATCAAGACTGATATATAAAAAAATTGTACCATATATCAAGTGCTGAGCAGCTTTAATTTACTTTTTGCGGTACCAGGGGCTGAGCCCAGGGCTTCACTAAAGTTTGAGGTCCAACCCCTAGGACATACCACCATGTGCAACACCCCCACCACACACACACACACAAAATACCCTCTAAGAGGTTTTTACAAATCACATTTGTTAAAAACATACAAACAGGGCAGGGAGAGAGAGAGCTCAGTGGCTGGAAGCACTGGCCGGGCCTACACGGGGACCAGCTCAATCAATCCTCAGCATCTCACAGCCCCAGGGCACCCCCAGGTGTGTCCCTGGTGCCCCCCCATAGCACTGTGCAGAGCAACCCCCCAAGGCCAGGCCTGAGGACTGACCTGCCTAGTCAGGTGAGAGAACCACCAGGAGTGGCCCGGGTCTGCGAGCTGCTCCCCCACACCCACCCCACACACACACACACACACACACACACACACACACACACATTATCTTTCCATAGAAAAGAAAGGGTAAGGGAATGTTGCAAGACACCTAAAAGCCTAGGCCTCTGCATCTGCCCTGGATTGCCTCCTGCAGGTCACTTCATAGATAGGGGGTAGTCTGAATGTGGCAGTCTTATCTGACCATGTATTCTGTACTGGCTGGTATAAATATTCTCTCATGCTACCACAAGCATCGTGGGACTAGCTAGATCTTACCAGCATATTTGCCTGGCCACGTTGGATCTCTAAGTAATTAGACCAGAGAGAAATGCTGTTTGCCTCCAAGCAAGCAAGCATGGCTCCCTGATAACTCAAAGGCAACTGAAATACAAAACTACTGTGAAGTAGATGAGACTCTTGTGAAGGCTTGGAGAAATATTTAACTGGCATTAGTATTAGTCTTTGGTACGGAGACATGCCATCTCAAAAACCCCCTTCTCTACCCTATAAAGGCAATTCCAGGCAGATCTTGGCTCAAGACATTAGGTGAGGTGCTGGGAGAAATTACCTGAGGTCATTTGATCCTTCCTGCCAGGGGAAGTTACATTTAGCTTATAGCTTCTCCCAGCTCTGCTAGGAGGTTTTGAATTAGCTCTGGGTCCTTGTAAACAGCCCGATGGTCTCCTCAACTTGCTACATTTCTATAGAGCTATTTTCCTGTTTTCATCTCTAGATAGCCCAGCCCAGGATGGGCTGGGCTGGGGAGTTTGGGCGGATTTCTAGCTATAAAATAAGCTGCAAGAAGAAAGAAGCTCTCTCTTTTTCCCCTTTTGCCATTTCAGCTTCCCTTGGTGTTTTGCTTCTCCGTCCTCTCCATTCTCTGTTGGGCCTCAACACGTGGTGGCAGCCATCTTGGCCTACACCTGGCTGGGGCCTAGCTGGGAACCCAGAGTTCGGAGGTTTTCCCTGCTCTTGGATTGTATATTGGAACCTGTGATAGTAAAGCCCTTTTAAAACTGCATCAGATTCCTTTTTTTTTTTTTTTTTGCTTTTTGGGTCACACCCAGCGACGCTCAGGGGTTACTCCTGGCTCTGCACTCAGAAATTCCTCCTGGCGGTGCTCGGGGACCATATGGGATGCCGGGAATCAAACCCGGGCCGGCACAGGCCGGCTGGCGTGCTAGGCAGACGCCCTACCCGCTGGGCTATCGATCCGCCCATGCATCAGATTCCTGAGTCTTCACCCATTCCCGCCAGCTTCGGAGGTAGAAGGGAACTCACTTCCCGACACTGTCGGGGACCCTGGCAGCGCCCCGACAAGGGGAACGTCTTGGAAGAGGCAGCAAGCTCATGAAACTCCCAGCTATGCAGGTTTTTGGGCTAAAATATCTGGGACCCTCTCAGGGCCAAGTCTCCCCACCCTGAGAAGCCCCACAGCTGCATCCACGGCCCACAGCCTCCCTCCAGGATATCAACTGCCTGGCTGATCCCGGAAGAGAAGCCAAGCCAATGAATTATCTGGAGCCACAATCGCACACGCAGCCGCACAACACGGTCAGCACAAAGGAAGAGGGGCACGGAAGCCAAGTCACTTGTCACTTGTCTTCCTGTTGTTCATCAATTTGCTTAAGCGGGCACCAGTAACGTCTCCATTCGTTGGGAATGAGGTGCATTATTGTTACTCTTTTTGGCATATAGAATATACCACAGGTAGCTTGCCAGGCTCTGCCGTGGCCCAGGGTTCATCCCAGGCGACCCAGTCTTTTTCTATGTCAGATCATCAACCATTCAGGGCCCACGGGCAGAGCCCTGGTGTAGATAAGCCTGTCTCCTGTCACCTGTTGATGAAGCTGGGCACCACAGCCACACCTGCAACACCTCGAGGGGCAAGACTGAGGTCAAGTAAGCACGATAAAGAAAAACAGCAATGCAGAAAACACGGCCCACAGCAAACAGCTCCAGATACCCTCAGACAATAGCTTTAGAAACACCATGGTGAGAGAGAATCATTTTCAGTTTCTTTTACTGAACTATTTTTTGGTTATTCCTTTACCACAACATTGTAACAAGCAATAATAAATTATTTTGTTCCTGCCATGTGGGGGAAACTGGGGACAATGGTGAGGGAAGGTCACACTGGTGGTGGGATTGGTGCTAAAACACCGAATTAGCCTGGGACAACTGTTTTATGAACAACTTTGAAAAAAAAGTCTTTAAATAAAGCTAGAAAAAAATAAACAGGGACCAGAGAGATGGCACAGTGGGTAGGGCGTTTGTCTTGCGTGTGGTTAACCCAGGTTCAATCCCTGGCATCCACATGGTCTGAGCACCGCCAGGAGTAATTCCTGAGTGCAGAGCCAGGAGTAACCCCTGAGCATCGGTGGCTGTGGGCCAAAAACCGAAATATAAAACATTTTTTAAAAGGGGGCCGGACATAGCATGCAGTCTCAAACACGGCTGGGAACCTGGACCTCCGCTTCCCCAGGCTCAGCTGACCATGGGGCTCCCAGGAGGACAGATGGGTTTTGGGAGTGGGCCCATCACCTCTGGGGGTTCCGGAAGCAGCCGGATGAGACTCGCCCACCACACTAGCCACCACCTTCGCTGTCCGAACGCTGGGATACTACCTCACGACCAGATTAATAGAACAAAACCAGTTTGAGCCCAGGT
Source organism: Cryptotis parvus (assembly GCA_021461705.1). Lineage (NCBI taxonomy): Eukaryota > Metazoa > Chordata > Mammalia > Eulipotyphla > Soricidae > Cryptotis > Cryptotis parvus. The sequence continues at coordinate 62,029 of JAJIBD010005297.1, forward strand.
TGCGCAGCCACTTTTGGCCGCGCAGTCCATCAAAGTAGTGGAAACAGTAATGTCCTTTAATGCACTGCATTCTACGATGTTCAGGAAAGTTTGGATGGGAGGGAGAGATGGAGAGGAGAGAAAAGGCATACAGAACCCGCCAAGTAGTTGAAGTGTGGGAAGGGGGAGGGATGTGGGGACATTGGTGATGGGAGATGGGTTCGGTGGAGGGATGGGTGTTGGAACACTGTAGAACCAAAACTCTACATGAGCACCTTGCAATTGTATGTCTAAAAGTGGTGTAATAAAATTTGGGGGAAAAAATAAAATAAAAAGGGGCCGGAGCAATAGGACAGCGGGGTGGGGGTTTGCCTTGCATGTGACCGACCAGGGTTCGATCCCCCGGCATACCATATGGTCCCCGAGCACTGCCAGTAGCAATTACTGAGTACAGAGCCAGGAATAACCCCTGAGCATTGCCGGGTGTGACCCCAAAAAAGCAAAAAATAAAAAAAGGATAAAGTACATGAACAGTCAAGTAAGTTCCAACATGTAAAAGTGAGCACTAGGTGAGAGGAAAAGTTCACTTTCTTGGGCAGCCGGACAGGGTGCCCTTGGCTCACCCCGACCGAAGCCCAGGGGCTCTCTCTGGAACATATTTCTCTCTCCCCCTCTCCCAAACAAAACTATTTAACTTCTTATTACATCGACTGACTGGACTGGCACAGCCTCCTAGGGGACTGGCCCCACCAAACCCCTCCACCTTTACACCAACCCTTGGGGGCGTGATGCAGATGCCCCCTCCCTCCAACATGAGGGCCCAGTGCCCCAAGACCTCCCCCTCAGAACGGGGTGGGGGTGGGAGCGAGCCTACACAGGGCAGCCGAGGATGTGTTCAGAACAGGCGCGGGTGGGAGAAGGGGCCTCATCGTGGCCTGGAAGTGTGGCCACCCCACAAGCTCTCCTGCCCCCAAGTCCACCCCGGGCATCTCCCACTGACCTGCGGCAGGAAAGAATCACATTGGGCTGAGCAGGGGGCCAGACACCCAGGAAGCTGGAGCCCAGCTGTGAGTTGGAGGCGGGGGAGGGGGGACACTGGGGTCCCCGAGCAAGGGAGGGAGGGAAGCGGCTGCTGGCAGGAGAGGACCCACGGGGGACAGATGCAGGTTCCCCGAGGGAGCCCCTCGCGGCCAGCACTGCCGAGTCCCATCTCACTGAGCCCAGGACGCCCTCAGGACTCAGCAGCGTCCCTGCTGCCACTGCCGAATCCTGGCCCCGGCCTGGTGGCTGTCTCTGTCTGACAAAGCTCCAGCCCAAAGTCACGTGCTCAGCACCCAGACCTGTGACACTGCACGTGACCTGCCACCTCCTCCTTGTCCTCCTGGTCCTTGTCCTACTCCTCCTCTTCCTCCTCCTTGGCATTTCCTGCCTGAGGTTGGCACCACCTGGCTCCCACACATGCTTCCCCCCCTGCCCACCAGCCTCGGCTTTACCTGCCCACCTTTTGGAACCTCCTCTGAGCCGCGCATGCTCACTGCTTCCCTTGCCAGGGCACCCCGATTCCCTCCTGCTGTTCCCCTGGGGCCAGGGGGCCTCCTGAGAATCTCATATTTGCCTAAGGAGCTTTAGCCAGTTCCTCCTCAGGAAACTCACCCAGGAGGCCGGCTTCACGTCCGGGCTTCTCCCAGCTCCTCCTCTCCGGGGACCGGCTGACCTAGACGCACCCACACAGCAAGAAGTATTCACGCTTGCCTGGCAGGTGACCCACACATCTCTGGTTCATTCCCTGCGACTGCGTGCCCAGGCTCTGCCCAGCGTCTGGCCCTCACCCAGGCCCTCACCCATGGGCAGCATGGTCCGCCCACCTGCCAGGGGGCATTTTGGCCACTCTGCCCCACCCAGCCCCCAGCTCCTTTCTCAGTCTCTGGTGCTGGTGGGGTGGTCACAGCAGTGATGTTCAGAGCTTACTCCTGGCTCTGCGCTCAGGGATCACACCTGGAGGGGCTCGGGGGACCCTAAGGGGTGTCTGGGATCAAACCCAGGATGGCCCTATGCGAGGCAAACACCCTCCCCACTGTGTCATCGCTCTGGCCCTCAGACTTCCCCACCAGGCTAGGACAGCGGGAACACCGCCTGCACTACCTTAGACTCGCAATAGCTGGCTGAGCCCGTCATTCTGCGGGAGCGGGGTCACCGGAGCCCAGACCCACACACAGGTCCACAAGTGGCGTGGGCACAGGTTCCCAGGCCCTGTCAAGCAGCCCACACAGCACCACCGCCACCAGGCAGATGGCAACGCGGCATCAAAGGGCACCCTCAGACGCTCCCGCTCTCCTGCCCAGCCCTCGGGGCCTGCCCAGGCTGGCACCGACGCACCCCTTTCCCGCACCTCCTTCCCCGCTGGACCACAGCCAGTCCAGGTCTGAATCCACTGTCCCCTTCCTGGAAGCGGGCAGGGCGAGGGTCCTCCATCCCGGTTCTCTGCCACTATTTGCCTCGGGACACTGAGCACCAGAGAAGCCCCGTGCTCAGCAGGTCCGTTCACGTGAGGGCGTCCTCCTTCACCCCTGCGGGTGTGTGCGCCGGGTGGTGCCGGGGACTGGGCAGACAGCGGTGGGAGGGGTCAGGGAGAGCGACCGGGAGCCAACCGGGTGTTCCCATCACCGGGAACAGTCTGTGAAGAACCTCAGGCCACGAGGTCCCCCGCTGACCTCACATCTGCTCAAGGGGGCGGAGCTGCTAAAGTGCCCCAAAGCCGCTGCAGCACTTAAAAAATATTTAATTCATTCATTTATAATTTTGCCTTTGTGAGCAACACCCAGCGATGCTCAGTGGTTCCTCCCTACCGGCACTCAGGATTTACTCCTGGCGGTGCTCAGGGGACCATATGGGATCCTGGGGATGGAACCCAGGTTGGCCGTGTGCAAGGTAACGCTCCTCCCTGCTGTCCTGTCACTCAGACCCCCAAATATATAGATATATATATAATTTTGAAATGGACAATTTAGGGGCTAGAGCAACCGGACAGCAGGGAGAACACTGTCTCCCCACTCGGGTTTGGAAGTGAGCGATATATCCAGGATTTCCGGATATGGACAGCATCCGGCATGCCGTCACTCAGGTTCTAACCCTGGCATCCCATGTGGTCCCCTGAGCACCACCAGGAGTAATTCTGAGTACAGGGCCAGGAGTAACCCCTGAGCATCACAGGGTGTGGCCCAAGCCATCCCCCGACCCACCCCAACCAAAAAAGGAAAAAAAAACATAAAAGTGTATGATTTAGGCCAGAGACAGTACCGCAGGTAAGGTGCTTGACTTGTATGCCAGGAGTAAGCCCTGAGCACAAAGCCAGGAGAAAGCGCTGAATACCGCCCAGTGTGGCCCCCAAACAAAAAAAACAACCTTAGGATTACCAGCAACAATGTCTGATTTGTACACCTACTTTAGAGACCTGGGTGGCAAAAAATCTCTAGGGCTCTGCGGCCGGAGCGATAGCACAGCGGGAGGGCATTTGCCTTGCACGCGCCGACCTGGGTTCGATCCCCGGCATCCCATATGGTCCCCCGAGCACCGCCAGGAGTAATTCCTGAGTGCAGAGCCAGGAGTAATCTCTGTGCATCGCCAGGTGTGACCCCCCACCCAAAAAAAAATCTCTAGGACTAGACAGAGTGGTGAGTTTAAGCCCTGCCCCAGAGCCAATGTCGGCCTTCAGAGGGATGGTGAGCTGGGGGTACCTGCAAAGAGAAATGAGAAACCAGGACGGGAGGGGCCAGGAGCAGCCCTGGGTCCCACAGGCCTCTCAGAATCCAGTGCTCGGCCACCAGCTTCTAGCAGCCCCCCCCCCCCATGGAAGCCGCACCAGCTGAAGGAAGGCAGGGTCCAGTGAGCGACCCGTCACACCGTTGCTTCCTAACGTATGACAAGCGTCCGGGTCCACTGGGAAGGCGGGTTCAAGACGCAGGGAGAATAGGAAAAGGGGCACCCACCTCCTGTGGGAGGGGTCGCAGTGGGACCCCAGGAAAATCCTTCCCCCCTGTTTCTGGCTGGACCGACACCGTGTTTCACACCCTGGCCAAAGGGGGCTTTGGGACAGGGACCCGCTGGGGGCGGGAGTCGAGAGCAAGGCTGGCTGGAACGACGGACCAGGGATACATCCCTCACTTCCAAGCAGAGGGGAGACAGCCTGGATCCGAACTCAGGACTCGGGTCTGGGGAAAGTCCACCTGGTCTCCAGGTGCGCGGCGACGGGGGAGCAGGTGACGCGCACCTGCAAACCTACAAACCTGCGGCGGTCCCAAGGCAGACCGGGGGCGCAGGCACTAACCTGCTGCTCCAGGGCCCGAGGGGAGGCCGAGACGCAGGGGCTGTCCGAGGCCACAGGTGCTGACCACGCAGCCCCTGCTGACCACGCGGCGGCCGGACGGGACAAACATCCCGAGGGCACCCAGCTGTCCAGAGGCTGCACACCGACTTCCCACCACTTGGGGAGCACTTTTCCTTCCCCCGGTTCTGGGGTGTCCCCAAATGTGTCCCCAAACTCGCAGGGGGCAGCAGGTCAGCTCCCACGCAACTCAGGTGCCTCTGCGGAGCCTTAATGAATGGGCAGAGGGGTGTCGGCAAGGGGGGAAGGGCGACAGGTGCCGCTGCGGGCGAGGGCCGCCCCGGGAGGTGAGCGGGGCACCGCGTCCACTTTCGCTGTCCAGCCCACCTGCACGTCTGTGCGGTGCAGAGACGGGGGAGCGGGGGGCTGCCGGGGGACCCCGTCGCCCCTCGGGCTTAAGTGGGGGCGGAGCCCGCTGCCCCCTCCCCCAGCTGGGCTGGCCAGGCACCTCCAAAGATGCGGGGCGCTGGGGACACAGGGGCGCCCCCTCCCCAAGCCTCCTGTCAAGCCGAGGGTCCCCGCAGCCCGCAGGCTGTTCCGGGGGTGGCGACGGCGGCCGCGGTGCCGGCGAGGAGCCCGACGGCCGGTACTCACAGAGCCCGCTGGAGCCGGTGCTGGTGAACATGGTCCCGCTGGAGCCGGAGCCCCGCGGGGGCCAGGGGAGGGGAAGCGGCGGCGGAGCGAGCGGGCGGCTGCGCAGGCGCACTGGCGGCGGGGCTGTGACTCGGCCGCGTCCGCTCCGGGCCGGGGCCGTGGGCGCAACGCGCACGCGCGGCCCCGCCCCTCCTTTCCGGGCCGGGCCGGGGAGGTCCGCGCGGCGCGGGCAGCGGGGACTCGGGCTTCGGCGCTTCTGCCGCGGCTGCTGGCCCGCCTGGTGCGCAGAGGGGATCCGGGAGGGAAGCGTGACCCCCGGAGCGCCGCGGGCTGTTTCCCCCACCCGCCCCAAGCTGGCAGCGGCTCCCCCGGGGGCGCCACACGCTCCGCCTCGCGACCTCTGACCTCTCCCCCCCGGGGCCCGGGCCGCGCGCGCATGCGTAGTCTCGCGGAGTGCCAGCGTCGGTCCCCGCAGCTGCTTGCCGGGCTTGGGGAGCGGGTGGTCCCGGGACCAGGCGGAGAGATTTGTTTCCCCTTTGCAAAAAATACAAGGCAGTTTGGGTGGTGTATGTTTAACCCGCTAGGAAATGTGAAGCTGCAAAACCGAGTTTTTATGCAGTCTATTAAAAAGTTGGTCCATGCGGAAATGGACCGGGAGGCTAGGAGACCACACACAGCGGTCCGGTCCGGTGTATCAATGGTATCGGAGTATCACTGTATCACTGTCTTCCCGTTGTCCATCGGTTTGCTCGATTGGGCACCAGTAATATCTCCATATGTCCTGACGCATGCTAGTGTAGCCCAAGGGCATCTGCTGCTCCAGGAACATGAAGAGCCTCAAACCATTCCATCAGGTCTTGGGAATGAGGCCTTTAATTGTTATGGCTTTTGGCATATCAAATACGACACGGGTGGCTTGCCAGGCTCTGCCGTGCGGGTGGTTTACTCTTGTAGTCGCCTCTCATCTCCTGCATTTACTGATGAACCCGTGCAGGTAGGGTGTTTTTTTGTCTGATTTTGTTTTGCCTGTGTTTTGTTTTTTTGGGTCACACCGGCGATGCCCAGGAATCCTGGCTCTTGGGTGCATCTGGGATGCTGGGGATCAAACCCTGGTCGGCTGGGCGTAAGGCAAACGCAGCCCTTGTACGATCGCTCCCGCCCCGTCCCTGTCGTGTTTAAAAGTAAGACTTGTGAGCCGGACATGTGGGTCGCTGAGTTTACACCCATGTGAAACACACCTGTGCTTATCCAGTGGGAGACTGGCAGCAAATGATTGACACCCGGAAGCTCCACTGCCCTGAGAACAGGGACCACCTCTGGGCCCCGCCCCAGGCCGGGGAAAGTGCCAGGCCCCAAACTAGCTGCTTAGAGCCAACGGGATGGGTGATAGTGAATGGCTGAATGGCGGACGCTATCAATAGGCAGGTGAGGGATGGGTAGGTAGATAAGGACCGATGGAAAGATGATGGGCGGGTGGGTAGGTAACGGGCTGGAAGGAAGAACAGGTGCGGAAGACAAGGGTGGAGGGCGGATGGGTAGATATAGGGTGTGTGGATGGTGAGGGTGATGGATAGGTAGATGGATGGGAGGTAGGTGGGCGGCTTGAGGCTCGGTCTACACAGCCCGCAGTTCTGTTTACCGCAGAACCCTGACTGGCTCATTCCCCCGCCCTGAGGGCCTGGGGCCGCCTGGGTGCCGCCATGCTCTCCTAATCTCACTCTCCAGAGACCCCCGTGGCAGCCCTCGGCCTCTGATCTGAGGGCAAAGGCCCTGTGTGCTCTCGGGGCACCCTGGTTAGGTAGTGGCCATTCATGGGGGGTGGCATAGATCCTGTCCAGGACACCCCCCCCCATATTAGCCATGTCTTGCGTGTTCTGCACTTTGTAACGCCTTGAGACAAGGTCCTCTCGGGGCTGACGCCACCCCAAACACATGCCCCCCAACCACCTCCTTCACCTCAACCATAGCCCTGCCGCAGCCCGGACCTCGCCCACTTTTCCCATGACAACAGTGTGCTCAGATTTGCTCTTGGTCCGGGCCAGAGTATCACACACACACACGCACGCACACGCACACACACTACCCCCGCCCCCCACCTTCTGCCTCTCGCCCAGCCTGGCACTCTCCTAGGTGGCTCTGCAAGAGACCTTTGCTCTCAGGAACTGAAGGTCACACTAGCATTTTCCAAAGCGGTTTCTTTGTATCACTGAGCCGATTAAACAAAGCGCCTTCATTTCTAGAGAAAGTCCCCCTCCCCCTTCTTCCTTGTCCCTCCCCCCAGGAAGTTGCAAAACCTGGAAAGAGAAAATGCAGGCTGGGACAGCCTCAGAAAGTAGGACGTTTGCCTTGAACGCGCCAGCCCATGCCGGCCCAGGTTCGATCCCCGGCATCCCATATGGTCCCCCGAGCACCGCCAGGAGGTAATTCCTGAGTGCAGTCAGGAGAAACCCCTGAGCATCGCCGGGTGTGACCCAAAAGAATAAAAAATAAAAAAAAAAAGAAAGTCCGCCGCTAGGACTAACAGGCAGAAGTAGCCCCTATCCTTCAAACTCAGCAATGGGGGAAGAGGTTCGGGCACAGGGTGTCTGCCCTGCTCCGGCAATGTCCTGGTCTCTGCCGTTGGTTGCCTTCTTTTCTGTACTGAATAGGGCAGCGGTGCACACGCTGCTCTCCCCTAGGCTACATGTCTCTGACTTTCACTTAGGACTTTCTACATTGCTGACTGATCAGAGCAATTAACACAGCAGTTAATTGCAAGTGTTTTTTCCCCATCTCCGAGATGATGCTGCCTCTGACCTCTCTGTCTAGTGCCTTTCAGAGCCTCAGTAGTGCCTGAACTGCTTGTTTGTTGTTGGGTTTGTTTTTGCTTTATGTTTTGGACCCACCCAGCTATGCTCAGGGCTTAGTCCTGGATCCGCTGCTCAGGAGTCACTTCTGGCAGGGCGTGGGCGACCCTCTAGGGCTCCTAATGAACCCAGGTCAGCCGTATGCCAGGCAAGCGCCCTCCCACGGCACCAGCTCTACCACAGCCTTTTGTAACATTTAAATTTGGTTTTGGCTTTTTGGGGTCACACCGGCGATGCTCAGGGGTTACTCCTGGCTCTGCACTCAGGAATTACTCCTGGCGGTGCTCGGGGGGACCATATGGGATGCTGTGGATGGGCCCAGATCGGCCACATGCAAGGCAAACGCCCTCCCTGCCGTACTGTCACTCCAGTCCCACCTTTATTTTTTTTTAACTTGCTGCCATGATTCAATTTTATTTTATTTTATTTTATTTTATTTTATTTTATTTGCTCATGCAGAGTTCTGGTTCCACATCGTTCCAACACCCATCCCTCCACCCAAACCCATCTCCCATCACCAATGTCCCCACCTCCCTCCCCGCCCACACCTCAACTACTTGGCGGGTTCTGTATGTCTTCTCTCTCCTCTATCTCTCCCTCCCGCCAAACTTTCCTGCACATCGTGGAATGCAGTGCATTAAAGGACATCACTGTTTCCACTATTTTGATGGATCGTGCGGCCTGGGCTCGAACTGGTTTTGTTCTGTTAATCTGGTCGTGAGGCAGTTTCCCAGCGTCCGGACAGCGAAGGTGGTGGCTAGTGTGGTGAGCAAGTCTCATCCGGCTGCTTCCGGGACCCCCAGAGGTGATGGGCCCACTCCCAAAACCCATCTGTCCTCCCGGGAGCCCCATGGTCAGCTTAGCCGGTGGAAAGCGGAGTTCCAGCTTCCCCAGGCGCGTCCGAGGCCCCACATGCTATGGCTGGTCGCCCCCTTTTTTTAATTGAATCACCAAGAGATGAAACATTACAAAGCTGTCTGTGACGGGGGCCAGAACCACAGCACAGCACAGGGTTTGCCTGAATGTGGCGAGCCGGGCTGTGATCAGCTCTTCTGCTGGGTGGAGCTCTGACGAGAGGGGGAGTCCAGATGTGGAAAATGGTGACCCTCATGGTGTGGGTTCTTGCAAGGCTCTTGCAAGGCTCTGCTGGGGTGGCGGGCCAGAAATTATAGTCCCTAACTTTTTTTTTTTTTTTTGCTTTTTGGGTCACACCCAGCGATGCTCAAGGGTTACCCCTGGCTCTTTGCTCAGGAAATACTCCTGGCGGTGCTCAGGGGACCCTATGGGATGCCGGAACCCAGGTTGGCCGCGTGCAAGGTAAACGCCCTCCCCACTGGACTATGGCTCCGCCCACCTAACATAAACTTTTAAGAAAGGAAACTCTTTTTTTCAGGCGGTAGGGGGTCACACCTGGCGACACTCAGGGGTCACTTCTGCTTCCACACCCAGGAATCACTCCTGGGTGCTCAGGGGACCCTATGGGATGCGGGGACCGGACCTGGTGAGTCACGGTCTCATCTCTCCAGTCTCTGGAACGAGTAGACCCCCGCCCCTCTCCCCTTTGTTGGGGTGAGCCGCGGGGACACACGTGCAGACTCCAGGCCCCGGCACTGGACGTTACAGAAGGCGCTCCCCCCCACCCGTGGCCTCAGGCCTGCAAGGCCGACCCTGCACGGCCGGACCACCGAGCTGCCCCCCAAGACCCCAGCCAGGCTGCATTCTAGAAAGGCTCGACAGCTGCGGAGAGCTTGAGAAGACGGTGCGCAGCGTTCTTCATAAACCCTGCACCAGTTTCCCGCTTGGGTGACTGTTCGCTTGTCCCGGATGATAAACCCAGCGGATGCAGCCCTGTGAGTTAAATGAAACCCACCCCAGTTTCTTTCACTCCCCGCGGTTTCCCCCGCCAAGCTCCAGGCCGCAGCGTTCGAGCCGGGACAGACCGGCGCGCCCCCTGCTGGGTGACAGGTGCCACTGCGGCTTTGCTTAGCGCGAATTCTCTCTTCCTCCTGGATGGAGGCTGGTGCTCCTCCCAGAACACCCTCCACGGTGGACACCCAGTGCGTGGTTTGCAACACCCAGGGGGCTTGGCCCAGAGAAGCACTGTCGGCCCTGCAAGTGGACGAGGCTCTCTAGGGACCCAGTGAGTCCAGGCGCTGGTGGGCTCCTTCCCCCTCTTCCTGAGGGTCATTTCCGGGCATGCTGGAGGCAGCCTCTGACCCCTGGGTTTGCTTCACCTCCTCCGAGAAGTCGGATGGACCATCAGGTCCCGGAGGAAGTAAGGAGACTTCAGGCGTTTGCTGGCCTCCAGTGGCCGGCTGCTGTTCTGCCTTTGGGAGGGGACACGTGGACAAACGCAGGGCACTGTTGAGGACAGCAGCGGCACGGAAAGGGCCAATGCTGCCACAGGCTGCCCACTGGGCACGTCCAGCCCAGCCAGGAGTGACCCCGAGACAGCGCCAGGCGGTCCTGAGCACCGCTGGGCGTGGCCCCCTCAGCCCCAGACAAGCATGAAAGAGCTCTGGCTACAGGTGTGGGGTCGCCCGCCTCCCCCTCCTCCCCTTACTCCAGACCTCCTCTTTCCCTCCTCCTTCCTCTCTCCGTCCTTCCTCCCTCCCTCCCTCCTCCCTCTCCCTCTGTTTCTCCTCCTGGCTTTGGTACCTGAGGGGCAGCGCTGCCAGCTTTCGTGATTTTGGTGAATGAAGATCTGCACCCCCCCACCCCGCCACAGACCCTGCAGCCCACCCCTGCGGTACAGCAGGGAGCAGTAGCGTGTGACCCCCAGGGCCCGGGTCTGCTGCAGGTCAGCCCTGCCCAGGGAGCACCACGGCCACGTGATTCCTGAGCGTGGGGCGGCCCCTGGCTCCAGCACTGCGGTCAGGAGAGGTCAGGAGAGCAGTGCCTGAGGGTCCCCTCTGCAGAGGGGTCAGTGTGGTCAGTGTGGCCCCAGGAGCGAGGGCTGGACCACAGAGGACGACTCAGCCACTGTTTCGGCATCACCCATGCGGGTTTGCTGAGCCCACTGTGATGGAGCACTGGAGGCTGGCCGACACACGGCCATAGAATGCTGCGAGAGGCGTGTGTGTGCGTACGGCGCGCGCCTGTGTGCACGTATGTGAACGCATATGCATACATGTGCACACGTGTGTGTTTTGAGGGGTGGGTTGGGGCTGGTTGGGCCTCACCTAGCATTGAGAATACTCAGGAGCTCTTCCAGGCTCTGTGCTCAGGAGTGACCCCTGGTGGTGGGGACCGCGTGGTGCTGGGATTCGGAAGGGGTTGCCCGGAAAGAAGCGAAGTGCTGGAGCTAAGTGCTGGAGCTAAGTGCTGGAGCGAAGAAGCTAAGTGCTGGAGCGAAGAAGCTAAGTGCTGGAGCGAAGAAGCTAAGTGCTGGAGCTAAGTGCTGGAGCTAAGAAGCTAAGTGCTGGAGCTAAGTGCTGGAGCAAAGAAGCTAAGTGCTGGAGCGAAGAAGCTAAGTGCTGGAGCTAAGTGCTGGAGCTAAGTGCTGGAGCTAAGTGCTGGAGCGAAGAAGCTAAGTGCTGGAGCGAAGAAGCTAAGTGCTGGAGCTAAGTGCTGGAGCCGAAAAAGCTAAGTGCTGGAGCTAAGTGCTGGAGCTAAGTGCTGGAGCAAAGAAGCTAAGGTGCTGGAGCGAAGAAGCAAAGTGCTGGAGCGAAGAAGCTAAGTGCTGGAGCTAAGTGCTGGAGCTAAGTGCTGGAGCAAAGAAGCTAAGTGCTGGAGCTAAGTGCTGGAGCTAAGAAGCTAAGTGCTGGAGCGACAGCGTGGCGGAGAGCGCTCACCTTGTCCGCGGTTGACCCGGTTTCGATCCCCGGCATCCCATATATACCCCTGAGCCTGTCAGGAGTGATTCCTGAGTGCAGAGCTGGGCATAACTCCTGAGCTCTGCAAGAGAGAACTCTCTGGCCCCCATAGTGTAGGCATCTAGGGGCTGTGACTCTTGTTTTGTGTGTGTGTGTGTGTGTGTGTGTGTGTGTGTTTGGGGAGTGGGCACAAAGTCGGTTCTACCAGAATCCAGCCTCCTTCCATAACCAATTCCTGCCCCCCACTGGCAGTGGTGGCTTGGACCACCGTGAGGTGGAGCACCCGCCCCCAGCCGCCCGGGGCAGTCTGGGTTTGACATGTGCCAGAGGCTTCCTGTGAGCTGCATTTTTCTTCGTTAAAGAAATTAATCACAGAATTTCCTAACCCCCATGCCATGGTGCAAGAAATGGGCATAATTTTAGCAGCAATTAACCTGAATTCACCCAGGAGAGCTTCACCGACCGCAGACGCCTGACCAGCGTCACCCTGACCCCGCCTCCCGCCCAGGGCTGACTCATCTCTGTGTGGAAACCCCAACTAGACGCTCCCACCTCCCCCCCCCCCATGCCGTTTGCATGCGGACCAGGGATGGTCCCGCCCTGAGTCAGGTGGCAACTCTCCTCTTCCTGCTCAGAGGCACAAACACACTCCAGCTCTGAAGGATGGGGAGAATAAGGGACGGAAGCGGCCATCTGTTCCCCGCACCCACCCAAGCCTGGCGGAAGGAAGGAGCAGCCGGAGAGTGAGTCGGAACTGCCTCAAAGGCTCGTCGGGCCTGACCTTGGTTCACCTTGGAACGTGGGTGAGAGTCTGCTCAGATGATGCGTAGCACAGAGATAAGAAACAAGCACCTTCAGTGTCAGTGTGGGACCGTCCTTTCTGAATACCATAAAACCAGGCCCGGGAGGTAGGTCAGCAGGGAGGACTCTTGTCTTGCATGTGATGGACCAGGGTTCGATCCCCGGCATCCCATAGGGTCCCCAAGCACCTTGTATCACTTGTCTTCCCATTGTTCATTGATTTGCTTGAGCAGGCGCCAGTAACATCTCCAGTAGGAATGAGGTTCATTACTGTTACTGTTATTGGCATATCCAATACCACAGGTAGCTTGCCAGGCCCTGCCGTGGCTCTGGGTTCATCCCAGAGGGGCCCAGTCTTTGTCTATGTCAGACCATCCACCATCCAGGGCCCACGGGGCAGAGCCCTGAGTGTAGACAAACCTGTCTCCTGTCTGCCACCCTCGAACACCGCCAGGAGTAATTCCTGAGTGCAGAGCCAGGAGTAATCCCTGAGCATCACCGGTGTGACTCCCAAACTGAAACCAAAACTATAAACAACTCTGCGTGAGACAGAGGCACACCCAGGCCAGAGAAGCCTCTTTAGAGGCCCAGGAGAGAACTCCGAGGGCAAGCGGGAGTGTTTGACTTGAGGGGAGGCCTGGGTTTGATGCCTGGCACCTCAGGGTCCCTAAGCACTGCCGTGGAGCCCCGCCTGGGCTCTGTGCTGGGAGTAGCCCCTGGGTGACACTGATTTCCCCCGCCCCCAGTAACAAAAAAACAGCCGTCCTGAGTGAAAAACCTGGCAGGAGCTGAGGGCTTGGGAGGGAGAAGCGAACAGGGGCACCACCAGCTACTCGTTCCCTGGGAGAAGCTAGTTGAAAACGTACCTGTTGGGGCCGGAGCATGGCACAGCGGGTAGGGCGTTTGCCTTGCACGCGGTCAACCCAGATTCGAGTCCCCGGCATTCCATATGGTCCCCCGAGCACCACCGGGAGTAAATGTAGAGCTCTGAGTGCAGAGCCAGAAGTAACCCCTGAGCATGGCCGGGTGTGACCCAAAAAAAAAGAAGAAAAACGCATTCCTGTTGAATACGCCCAGTTTTCTCATACAAACGCAGAGAGCAACGGACAGACACTTCTCTCAAAGACAGACAGAGGTCCTGCGGGCATAGGAAACGTGTTCATCGTCCCTTATGACAGGGGAAATAAATCACATTAAGACAGCAAAGAGCTATGCCCTCACACTCGTGAGAATGGCACGTGTCAGAGAGGATGGGAGCAATCTGTGTTGTGGGGTGGGAGAAACTCATGTGTGGGATGGTAGCATCTGGGTTAAGCTCTGTGGGAAACAATATGGAGATCCCCAAACACCAAACATAGAGCTCGTGTGAGCCAGTGATTCTGTGTGTCAGTATCTGATCCTAAGACACAAAAATACCCATCAGAAATTGACAAAAATGTTTAAGGACTTGAACCTGTAGAACATATGTGCGCCTCTCTCTCTCTCTCTCTCTCTCTCTCTCTCTCACACACACACACACACACACACACTCACCCCCCAAGTTTAAGCTACAGGCACGTTTAAACTGGTTTACATTAGGGCTGGAGCAATAGCAGAGCAGGTAGGGCATTTTCCTTGCACGCAGCCAACCTGGGTTCAATCCCCAACATTCCATATGGTCCCCAGAGCACCACCAGGAGTAATTCCTGAGTGCTGAGCTGGGAATAACTGGGTGTGACCCAACACACACACACACACAGATTTACAGTAAGCACTATAAGTCAATATTTATGGATTTTACATCAATTAATGTCTCTACATGCTTTCCCTGAGACCGGATGGTACACACGTGATGTGCCTGTTTTGTTAAAGGTCCTTCTTCCCGCTTCCAGTGGGAACTCCATTGCCATTAAATCCCATTCTATCACCAAAGGAGTCATTCTTAAAGTTAGGTTAAAAATAATTTTCCTTTGATCCTTCTTAATAACTGGCATAAAAGTAGGTTGTGTCCTACTTCAGGAAGAAAGCCTATGTGCACATGAAAGAGAGGCGTTAAAAAAAGAAAAAAAGCAATTGCCATTCTTGGTTATCTGAAACTTGAAGAGAGGAATCATGATTTCGCCTCCTTTTAGAGTAGAGAAGTGTGGATTTATGATTAAAAAAAAAACAATCTGAGAGACGATTTAAAAGGAAAAACACATTCCCAAAGCACAAACGTGAATTATGGCAGATCCAGGAATGAGGCTTAAAGGAGAAAAGGGTGAGAAGCATCTGTTGCTAATATCCCTTTAAGTTTAATTCAGCAAAACATTCCACAAGAAACAAAGCTGGATTTTCTTTCCCTTTGGGTCACGCCCAGCTGTGCTCAAGGCTTGCTTCTGGCTCCACACTCAGTGATCACTCCTGGCAGGCCTGGGGCCCTACGGATGCAGAGGGGGTCTGTGTTTGACAGAGGTCACAGGTGAGTCCTGTGCAGTTGAAGTCACTGGGAGACGCTGGGGCAGAGACCCCTGTCCTCGGATTCGAGCTTGAGCAGTCTCTAACAACAGCCTTGCACGCCGCTGGACTTCAAACTATTCCTCTCTCCGGAGCAGTCTCATGGTCGCCAAGGGCAGGAAGGGCAGAGCATGGCCTGATCACTCGCCAGGGCCCACTGCTGCGATACTGAACAAATATGTTTCCGCCTCCCTGCTCACACTTCGAGGGGTGTGCTCGGCCTCTGTGCTCAAGGACAAGAAGTGCGCCGTGAGCCACGCAAGATGCACCCGACCAAAGGACGTTCCTCTCAGTTGAGCTCAGGAATGATAGTGTGTGACTTGATGCCAAGAAGTTCCTTCACTGGTTGCAGTCTGCAGAGCCTTGACATTGCTGGTTCCAGCCCTTTCTGCTTTCTTCCTGGAGGAGAAGGTTTATACTGTACCAGGCTGTGCTCGGGGCTGATTCCCGGTTCTGTGCTCTCGGATCACTCCGGCAGGGCTTGGGGCCACTATGCAGCGTTGTGGATTGAATCAAGCTGCTCATGCAAGGAGACTGGTCTGGACTTGGGCCTCTCCCTCGAGTGCTCTTGGGGTCCAGAAATGAGACCTTCATGGGGAAATCCTGCACCTACCTCTGTTGCAGGACTCCTCTAAGAGCCTCTGCATCTGCCCTGGATTGCCTACTGCCAATCACTTCATAGATAAGGGGGTAGTTTAAATGTGGCAGTTTATCTGACCATGTATTCTGTACTGGCTGGTATAAATATTCTCTCATGCTACCACAATCATAGTGGGACTAGCCAGATCTTACCAGCATATTTGCCTGGCCACGTTGGATCTCTAAGTAATTAGACCAGAGAGAAATGCTGTTTGCCTCCAAGCAAGCAAGCATGGCTCCCTGATAACTCAAAGACAACTAAAATACAAAACTACCGTGAAGTAGACAAGACTCTTGTGAAGGCTTGGAGAAATATTTAACTGGCATTAGTATTAGTCTTTGGTACAGAGACATGCCACCTCAGAAACCCCTTCTCTACCCTATAAAGGCATTTCCAGGCAGATCTTGGCTCAAAACATTAGCATATAAAAGGGCCTAGGTGAGGTGCTGGGAGAAATTACCTAAGGGCATTTGACCCTTCCTGCTTCCCATAGTAGTGTAGGTCTGAGTTGCAGGGGTATAAAACCAGCCTGCTTCTCTCTCTCTCTCTCTCTCTCTCTCTCTCTCTCTCTGTCTCTGTCTCTCTCTGCTCTCTCTCTCTCTCTTCGTTTTGGGCTCTCTTTTTGGGCTTGCACCCTTCTTGGGAGTCTTGTCTTTTGTCTCCTCTTTACAGGGCCTTTACACGTGGTGCCCGCAGCATCTTGGCCTATACGTGTCTGGGGTTCTAACCGGGAATCCTAAGCACCGGGTTTTTCCTATTGCTGACTTGTATGCCTGAACCTGTGATAAGTAAAGCCTTTTAAAACTGCATCGGATTCCTGAGTCTTCATCCATTCCCTGCCGGCTCGGAGGTAGAAGGGAACTCGCTTCCTGGCACTGTTGGGGACCCCGGCGGTGTCCCCGACAACCTCCCTGCCTGGAGACATAAAACGCAGCAGCCTGATGTGAAGGCTAATGAAAGGACCAACACCTCGTCATTTCCAAACATCTCCTCAAGACTTGCCTTGGAGAGCAGCGGTCCTGGCCCCGGGACCGCGCGTAAACAGTTATTAAGTTAGAAAGTCATTGCTTCAGCTAAGTCGTGCTAAGTCTTTTGTTGGCATCACCGTCCTTCGCCTGTGAACTTCCCAGGCCCACCGTGCACACAGGAAAGATAAAGGGAGTCAGTTCAGCTGAGCCAGCAACCGAGGCTTCCTGCAGGCAAAAAGCTTTGCCAAGAGCTGTACGCTGTCTCCAGCCAATCGCGTTGTTTTTGGTATTGGTTTTTGTTGGTGGGCCACACCTGGAGGTATTCAGGGCTCCCCCTGGCTCTGTGCTTGGGGATCACTCCCGCTGAGCTCGGTGGACCCTGTGCGGTACTGGGGATCAAACCTGGGTCGCCTTACATGCGACCAACTTGAAGGACCCTCCTATGGCTCCATAAATCCCATTTCTCACTTCCCGTGGGGTAGGGGTGACAAACGACTTAGGGAATCCTTTTTCTCTCCATCTTCAGGAGCTGCTAGAATCTACTCGATACCAATGTCAAAGGTCAACTAATCTGCGACACGCTGTGGAGAACTGAAAGAACTGAAGGTCCATAGCATCAAGCCCCAGGATGCATCTTAATCATTTGTTTACAATTCTTATTCTTCTTCTTCCTTTTTTTTTTTTTTTGCTTTTTTTGGGTTCACTCAGCAATGCTCAGGGGGTTACTCCTGGCTCTTCGCTCAGTAATTGTTGGAGGACAGATTTAGCTATTCTGGGAGTTTTGTTGTTTTGCCCACTCCCAGCTTAATCTACTTAAGTCAAGGTTCATTTTAATGAGACTTCTCTTCTATGTAAACACTGCTAGAGGGTGTGGCACTTACAGAAGTCACCTTGATTGAATAACTTTTGACTTATACATCTACTAAGACTTCTATGTTTTCTAGATTGGGCACAGCTCCTCTTTATACCCACTGCACCCAGCGTGGGACAGTTAGAATTTACCAGGAGACTACCACCCTGGCTACGTTGAGACTATAGAAAGACTATAGGAAGGATCATACTAGTTTGCTCTAAGCAGGCGAGTGTGACCCTTTCAGTACAAGAGAACAAGATACTCAGAATCACCCTGGTGCAGATAATAATAAGGACCTTGTGGGTACCATCTAGATTACATGAAGCTCATGAAGTTAAGATGTATTACTTTATATCAGCCCTCTCTCTCTCCAGTGTTTTACATAAGAGGTAATCTCCTTAGTCCTTGGCATAACCTTTGTTTATACCTGCAATAAGGTGTGGCACTACACTCTGTTTAGGGTTCTTTGTTGACATGCCCCTCCCGATTGAATTACTTGGGTGTATATAAAGGGGCCTGACTTGAGGCCCCTTCACTTTTTACCTTTTGCCTTTTGGTTCCTCAGCCTTCAGCTTTTGGCTCCCTGCGGCTTTTTGGCTTTTGGCTTTTGGCTTTTGGCCTTTTGCTCTTTGGCCTTTTGCTCCTTCCGGGTAGGACTCAGCTCGGGTGAGATCCTCTCTCTTTGGTGGGAGACTTAGGCTCTTTTGTATGGTCTAAGTTCGGACCAGAGCTAAAGTTTGTTCATTATATTGGAGTGCTGTGGAAGAGCTTTTGTACTATTAAAAGCCATTTTTGGAACTGCACGGACTCGTGAGTTTTCATCTGTTCTCCGGCGTCCTCGGAGGTAGAAGAGAACCTCTGTTCCGACACTGTCGGGGACCCCGCGGCGTTCCCGATAAGTAATTACCTCCTGGCGGTGCTCAAGGGACCATATGGGATGTGCGGGATCGAACCCACGTTGGCTGCGTGCAAAGCAAACGCCCTACCCGCTATGCTATCACTCCAGCCCCTCTTTATTTTTTTTAAGACGCAAGACTGTAATAGCCACCTCCAAATGATAAAAGATAACCTTATAAATAATGATAATGCATACGTATAATGCATTATTTATAATTGT
Source organism: Cryptotis parvus (assembly GCA_021461705.1). Classification (NCBI taxonomy): domain Eukaryota; kingdom Metazoa; phylum Chordata; class Mammalia; order Eulipotyphla; family Soricidae; genus Cryptotis; species Cryptotis parvus. The sequence continues at coordinate 80,498 of JAJIBD010005297.1, forward strand.
ATTTACTAGACACCATTAGTTTTAATTATATGTGTGATTCAAGCAGCACTTTTATTAGACAATCTGTATTTTATGGAAAAGTACATTTTATTTAGGATATGGAAATGCTCTTCAGATAATGGAATGGGCCCCCAAAGCTTCAGTTCTCCAGCTGCAGCTCATGTAGATGAATATAGGGATTGACAAGAATTTGGCCACAGTCAAAGGGTTGAGTCTGAGGCCAACCTGGCAGCCTTCTTGGGCGAGGGGACCGGAGCAGAATAAGTTTAAGAAACTCACTCTAAAGCAACATCACGTGTATTTCATTCATTACTCTTTGAAAAGAGTATTCCAGACCCAAGTAACCAAAATTATTGCTACTATAAATGTATGCATGAATAATATAGTTGTCATAAATTCATATTAAATATGCAACGATTGTTATAGATTTGCTGTCCCATTCAATGATCCTGCTCACCCACTTTTGTGATCACGGAGGTGGACCTTGTCACTTTGTCTGCACACAGTGACAGTAATTCCGAGAGACGGTTCAAAGAACTGAGTGTAGGGGGGACCCTCAGCTTCCGTCCCTGGCTTGTGGTCCTCCAGCACTGCAGAGGGCACCCAAGGCAATGAAACAGAAGCAGCCCTCAAGCACCACAGGGTGTGACTCAAAAGTCAAAGCAAACCAAACCACCTGTCAGTGGTTGTTACTCTAGCTGGGTAACTGGACGCTTGGCATCCCAGGAGTTGGTAAATGTGAGGCCCGTCTGCAGACGCAGAGCAAGTCCCGGTGCTCTCGGCAAACGCCTCCAGAGGCCTTCCTATGCCACCAAGGAAGCGCCAGCGGTGCACGAGAAGGTCTGCGTGTTGCATCTTCCTTTCCCACGCATCATGCTTAGATGTCAAGGCTGAGAAATCTTTGCTTAGTCCATGTTCCTGAGGCTTTTCTCCTGTTCCCCAACCTCCCCCCTAAACTTTCAATAGTTTTCTATGTTTCCATTTAAATCTTTGATTCATTGGAGTTGATTTAAACTGTGGCCAAGGTTCCTTCTCTCACTCTGCATGGATGTCTGATTAACTGACTCTGCTCTGCTCATTGAAAAATTCATCTTTTTCATTTTTGACATAAACCAAAAAGCAGTGGACCTGCTTGTGGGGTTTTCTTCTGGGCTGTATCTATTTTACTGGTCACTGCGCCTGTCCATCCTTCCACAATACACACTGTAACACAGTCTTGATTACTGTAGCTGTATAATAATACATCTAGGGGCCGGAGTGATAGTCCAGCGGGGAGGACATTTGCCTTGCACACGGCTGACCTGGGTTCCATCCCCAGAAGCTTATATGGTGCCCCTGTGCACCACTAGGAGTAATTCCTCAGTGCAGAGCCAAGAGGAAGCCCTGAACATTGCCCTGTGTGGCCAAAAAGGGCAAAAAAAAAAAAAAAAAAAAGTACACTTCTGTTGCAGGACTCCTCTAAGAGCCTCTGCATCTGCTCTGGATTGCCTCTTGCAGATCACTTCGAGATAGGTGGGTAGTCTGAATGTGGCAGTTTATCTGACCATGTATTCTATACTGGCTGGTATAAATATTCTCTCATGCTACCACAATCATCGTGGGACTAGCTAGATCTTACCAGTATATTTGCCTGGCCATGTTGGATCTCTAAGTAATTATACCAGAGAGAAATGCTGTTTGCCTCCAAGCAAGCAAGCAAGCATGGCTCCCTGATAACTCAAAGTCAGCTGAAATACAGAACTACCGTGAAGTAGACGAGACTTGTGAAGGCTTGGAGAAATATTTAACTGGCATTGGTATTAGTCTTTGGTACAGAGACATGCCATCTCAGAAACCCCCTTCTCTACCCTATAAAGGATTTTCCAGGCAGATCTTGGCTCAAGACTATCACTATCACTATCTTCCCATTGATCATCTATTTGCTAGAGCGGGCACCAGTTATATCTCCATATGTCCTGTCTCATGCCAGTAGAACCCAAAGGCATCTGCTTGCTCCAGGAACATAAAGAGCCTCAAACCATTATATTAGGTCATGGAATGACCTAATATAAATGTTACTGGTATTTGGCATATCAAATACGACAGCTTACCAGGCTTGCCAGGCTCAAGACATTAGCATATAAAAGGGCCTAGGTGAGGCGCTGGGAGAAACTACCTGAGGGCATTTGACCCTCCCTGTTTTCCATAATGGTGGGAGGGAGGTCTGAGTTGCAGGGGTATAAAACTAGCCTGCTTCCTCTCTCGCGCTCTCTTTTTGGGCTCTCTCTTTGTGAGCTCACACCCTTCTTGGGAGTCCTGTCTTTGTCTCCTCTTTACAGGGCCTTAACACGTGGTGGCCGCTATTTTTGGCCTAGACGTGGCTGGAGTTCTAGCCAGGAATCCTAAGCACAGGGTTTTCCTATTGTTCATTTGTATGCCTGAACCTGTGATAAGTAAAGCCTTTTTAAAACTGCATCGGATTCCTGAGTCTTCATCCATTCCCCGCTGGCTTCGGAGGTAGAAGGGAACCTGCTTCCTGGCACTGTTGGGGACCCCAGTGGCATCCCCAACACACTTCCATTTTAGTCCTTTTTGAAAATAACTAAAGCCTTCTTTTCAAGTTGCTGTTGTATTGTTTTTTTTTTTGGGGGAACGCCCTGCAATGCTCAGGGGTTCCTCCTGGCTCTGCACTCAGGAATCACTCCTGGCGGTGCTCGGGGGACCGTGTGAGGGATGGCATCTGGTTGGCTGCGTGCAAGGGTTGCGGCCTTTTCCGCTGTACTGTTGCTCTGGTCTCCTTCCAAATTTCAGCTATTCTAGGCCTCTTGCATTTGCTATATAAATATTAAAATAACTTTGTTTTAAAATACTGGATGATCTCATTCATATGTGGAGTATAAAGAAACAAAACAAAGAAGTCAACTCTGGGCAATGAAATCAGACACTGGATTACTTCCCGCAGAGTTGAGAGTGCCAAAGCGGGTGTGGGGGAGATGGGAAGGATTCTCACGGACATCAGTGGAGGGTATTGGTGCTCTGGAGGCAGGTATGGCTCAGTAACATTCCACCTAATGCATTAATATTAATACGTTATAAGTCATGGTACTCAATACATTAAAACAAATGGATTAAATTCAGTTTCATATAATGTATAGCAATTATCGCTGCATTTTTCACTGACATTTTGTTAACTCTGTATGTCCAATTGGGAAATCTGACATTTTTATTGTGTTTTATCTTCCAAGCTATAAACACAATGTGTCTCTATTTAGATATTTGAGTTCTCCCATCAGCACTCTGTAATTTTCAGCATGTAAGTCCTGTATGTATTTCTTAGGCTTAGATCTAACAAATCTAAAACATATTTGTTGACTTAAATCTGTTCTAATGGTGTGTGTGTGTGTGTGTGTGTGCAACTGTAGTTAGCTTTATAATTTAGCATGGATGCCCCAGCATTGAATGTTGTAATACTGAAAGATTGTGTGTGCTGGTTTTGTATCCTGAGACCTGGCTAAATTAGCTTACTTAGAGAGGACATTTATAGATTCTTTATGAATGCAGTTAGGGAATACGCCAATAGGGCTCGTTTTGTTTCTGCCTCACTCACCCTCATCCCCAGTGCCTGGGGATCAATCAAACCTGGGGCCTCACGCCAAGGAGGAATTCGCTTCACCACTGAGCTTTCTCCCGATTCCTGATTCTTCCTGTCCTGTCCTTCCTTTCCTTTCTATGACCTCCATTTCCTTGTCGTGCTTTGCTTAGCTGAACACCCAGCGGTGTGTTGACCGGGAAGCTGAGCGTGGCTATCCCTGCCTCGGTTCTGGTCTCATGGAGGGAGGACATCTTCAGTCTCCTCCCTCCTGAGTACAATGCTAGTTGGAAGACCTTTGTTGATTCTCTTGATCAATTTGGAATCAAGATTCTCTTGATCAAAGATTCCTTCCTTTCCTATTTTTTTCTTAGCACTTTTCGTCACGAATGGGTATTAAATTGGGTCACCCTGCCCCCATTATTGGCATTCTGATTCTGATTTTCTTTTATAAAGTAGTGAAAGGCATAGATTGAGATTCAAATATGGAACCAGCCTTGCACCCCTAGAATAAGCCTCACTTGGTCATGGTCTATTTATTTTTAATGTGGTCTCATTCTTTCTCCGCACTATTTATTTATTTATTTTGGCACACTACTGGCGCTCCTGACTCCTGACAGAGCTCAGAGGACCACGTGGGGGGCCGGAGCAATAGCACAGCAGGGAAGGAGTTTGCCTTGCATGCGGCCGACCGGGTTTGATCCTCGGCATCCCAAATGGTCCCCGAGCACCACCAGAAGTAATTCCTGAGTGCAGAGCCAGAAGTAAACCCTGAGCACCACTGGGTGTGACCTGAAAAGCAAAAACAAAACAAACACACAAAAAAAATCCCCAGAGGACCATGTGGGGTGCTAGGGACCAAATGGAATCAGCCGCATATAAAGTAAAAATGTCTTTTCTGGAGTGATAGTGCTGGGGGGAGGATGTTTGCCTTGCACGCTAGCTGACCCAGTTTTGTTCCAACATCCCATATGGTCCACCGAGCACTGCCAGGAGTGATTTCTGAGTGCAGAGCCAGGAGTAACCCTTGAGCATTGTCAGGTGTGGCCCAAAACAGGAAAAAAAAGAAAAAAATAGCATCTCCCCAGTCCCTCTTTGCTGGCAATTAAAAAGGTTTCTTAACTCTCTTTTCAAGAGATAAGACATAGTGGCTTAGTGACCGATTAGGGATAGTGTTTTTTTTTTTTTTTTTTTAATAATACATGGGGCATTTTCATGCTGATACACAAATCATTTAACTGACTATCTTTGGAGGAAGTTTTGAAATTGGGAAACGTGGAATTCTTCAACTTTATTATTTTCAGGATGATTTTGACTTTTGAAACCCTTCAGTTTCCTTATGAGATTGGGATCAACCTGCTGATTTCTATAAAAACAGAGACTGAACTTTAAATAAAGCTCTGGATCTATACTGTCACCTTTTTTTTTCTGGTCCAAGTATTTAGAATGGTTTTTACATTTGGAAATTTTTAAGAAAAATGTGTCGAAAGAACAGTATTTCACAACACGTGAAAATCATACCCGATTCCTAGCTCCAGGTGTATAAATAAAATTTTATTGGAACAGCGCCATGGTCACCAGTTAACGTATTGTTTCCGCCAGCTTTAGCAAGTCAATGTGGCAGTGTAGACTGCATGCTCCACCGAGCCTGACATACTTATTACTTGCACCATCACAAAAAAAGTTTTGGGGACTTCTGCTATAGACTTTAGCAAAGATTAAAAAAAATTTAATGCCTGGGTGTATCCAGAAAAATCAAATTTCTACAACCAGAGGAGGTTGGAATTTTCCACTCCTGTCGGGGCGCTCCGCCGGGTCCCCGACAGTGCCGGGAAGCGAAGTTCCCTTCTACCTCCGGGCCGGCGAGGAATGGATGGACACTCAGAAATCCGATGAGGTTTTAAAAAGCTTTACTTATCACAGGTTCAGGCATACAAATCAGCAAAAGGAAAAACCCGATGCTTAGGATTCCAGGCTAGAACCCCAGCCACGTGTAGGCCAAGATGGCGACCACCACGTGTGAAACTTCCAAGGGGAATAAACGCTCACAAGGCGAGATCCCACCGGGAAGAAGAAGCCTGGGAGAGAGCGGGAACCGGCTAGTTTATACCTACCCAACTCAGACCTTCCTCCCATTGTTATGGGAAGCAGGGAGGGTCCAATGCCCTCTGGTAGTCCCTCCCTGCATCTCACCTAGGGCCTTTACTGTGCTAATGTTTTGAGCCGGAATGCCTTTGAAATGTAGAGAAGGGGGTTTCTGAGATGGCAGGTCACTGTACCAAAGATCAACACCAATGCCAGTTAAATATTTCTCCAAGCCTTCACAAGTCTCCTCTACTTCATTGTAGTTTTATATTTTATCAGGGAGCCATGCTTGTTTGTTTGGAAGCAAAGAGCATTTCTCTCTGGTCTAATTACTTAGGTGTCCTTACGTGGCCAGGCTAATATGCTGGTAAGATCTAGCTGGTCCCACGATGATTGTGATAGCATGGGAGAATATTTATACCAGCTAAGTACAGCATACATGGTCAGATAAACTGCCACATTTAGACTACCCCCTTATCTACGGAGTGATTTTCGGGAGGCAATCCAGAGCAGATGCAGCGGCCCTTAGGAGTCCTGCAACACATTCCTATCTCCAAAAGTTTGGTTGAAGCATGTCTAGAGACGACGGACAGGGAACTTTATTTCTTTTCCTACTGTGGCATGAAAGTGGAGGGAGGAAGATGCCAACACCAGATGCAGAGAGAAATGTTTAGACGGGTGAAGAGGTGAGAGAGGAAGGCCGCGCAGAGCCTCCAGCGGTCAAGCCGGGCAGCGCTCTTCTTACAGCAGAGAAAACAGGAGAATCTTCCCACACATCACATTGTCCCTTCCTGGCCTTGCCCTCTTTTCACCTTCTCGCTTACCTTAGGTAGCTGTAAAAGAAGCACATTCCTGCTCCAGTGGAAACAGTTCCGTTCCTTTCTGCGTCTTTTCTCTAGACAAAAACCAACCAACCAACCAACCAACCAACCAACCAACCAACCAACCAACCAACCAACCAACCAACCAACCAACCAACCAACCAACCATCCAACCAACCAACCAACCAACCAAACAAACAAACAAACAAACAAACAAACAAACAAACAAACAAGCACGCAAACCCAGCATATTCCTCTCTCCAGAACCTACCTGGGGTCTGGACTCAGAAACATCCTGAATCTTAACAAGGGGCTGGAGAGATAGTTCAGGGGTCAGAGGGTCCACGTACCCCTGGCAGGAACATGGACCTGAGTTTGATCCCTGGCACCACATGCCCACACCAACCCGGCCCTGTCTCTGCTGGAGGTAGCTTTGGAGGTTCCCTGAGTACCTTCAGGGGCCCCCGTGGTCCCCAGAATCACTGTCCCTGAGCACTTCCGCCTTAAAACAATTAGGGACTACAGCCAAGCAGGGCCCAGGCACAAAGAGAAATGGAACCAGAGAATGCAAGTTCTGGGCAAGCGACAGTCCAGCAGGGAGGGCGCTTGCCTTGCACACAGCTGACCTGGGTTTGATTCCAGCACCCTATAGGGTTCCCGAGCCCACCAGGAGTGATTCCTAAGCTCCAGAGGCAGGAGTAAGCCCTGAGCACCCTGGGTGTGGCTAACAAAACAAAACAAAAAAAAACAAAACAAAACGCAGAATAAGAGTTTTTCAGGAGTGTGTTCTAGGGCTGGCTGCCTCTGAAGCGAAGCCTTCTCACCTGAGTGGAGATTCCATCCCGCAGCTACTGGAAAGCCATGAAGCAGGTTGCAAAAGGCCCTGACGGTTGGGGGCCCAATTTTACATCCTCTATTTTAATTTGCTAAGGATGAGGGAAAGTGCTTGTGAAAATTAAAGGAATGAGAAATGAAGGAGTTAAGGTGAGAGATAATGGGAGTCGCTCGACCTTGAGAAGGAAAATGCTCCAACCTCTGTGTAAACGCTGGAAGCTTGGTCTCAGCTAACACCCGCCTCTAAATGACTCTGCTCCGGGTCCTTGTTTCTGGGACTCTGTCCTTACAACCACCCTATAAATAACCATTATCAGATGGCTTTGCAGGTCTTCCTCCTAAAGAGTTAATGGCAAGGGCCAGGAGGATTGGCCCAGGGTTGGAAGCCTGCCTCAAGGGCTGGGGGGAGAAGGCAGTTGGGACTATGACAATGATGATTGGAAACGATCACTCTGGATAAGAACTGTGGGCTGAAAGTAGGCAAAGGAACGAACATGATAACTTCTCGTTCTTGCAAACCATGCCCAAAAGGGGTGGAGAGAGACAGAGACAGAGACAGACAGAGACAGAGAGACAGAGACAGAGAGAGACAGAGTCAGAGACAGAAAGAGATAGAGAGCCAGAGTGAGCGAGAGAGAAGGAGAGACAGATAGAGTGAGCAAGCGAGAGAGTCAGAGACAGAAAGGGAGAGCAAGCAAGAGAGTGAGAGAGCTGAGACAGAGAGAGACAGAGAGCGAGAGAGTGAGAGCACAGAGAGAGAGACACACACACAGAGAGACAGAGAGAGAGAGAGCTCATGGCGGTGGAGCTAGCCTGGCGGGACATGTGGGAGTGCTGTCCACATAAAGGGGAGACCCGAGCCCCCGATATTCTCTAAGACTGGAAACCAAGGCTACATCAACCAAACAAAACAGCGCTTCTGAGTTCATGGATTCATCTTGTGAACAATTCCGTCCTTGTGTGTTGCAGCTTAACCGTTCCCTTGCACTCTTGGGGAAGACTTAAATCTGTGCGTGGGCTGCGGAGGCACTGGGGTGCCCTGTGTGCTGGCTGAAGGTGGGGTGTGGGGCCAGGGAGAGGAAAGGCCCAGTGAGCCAGCACCTCGGCCTGGCGGAGAGAGCAGGTTGGGACAGGAAGTGCCGATGAAGAGGATGGTGAGGGCTCAGCACCTGATTTTCTGCGTCAGCCCTTCAGGAGGCAGAGTGTGGGGGAGGAACTTGTGAGTGGAGAATTTTGTGAGAGAATGGAACAGAGAGCTCACCAGGCCGAGCGCGCTTTACGCCAGGGAGATTGGGGTGTTGCCCTTCCAGCACAGAGCTGCAATCACCTCTGGGCACCCCGGGAAGTGCTGCGCCCCTACTCCCTTAAAAAATAAAGAAAGAATTTCATGATGAGAGAAACTGCAGCTGGAGGTGCCAAGCTGCCTCCCCCGTAAAGGAGCCAGGGACTCTTTTTCCTCGTAAGCGTGGTTTGGGATGTTAAAAATCAGGACCTGTAAGCAAGCTATGTTTCATTTCATTTTCATTCAGGGTGACGCCCCCAAAGGCTTACCATAGTAACCGAGGTCATTCTTTGCAACCGTTTCTATATAAATATTTGGTTGCAAATGGACATTGTCTGGGCAGTTTGACAAATAGGAATCAAGTCATCAGACTGGTCTGTGCAAGTTTCTTTTTCCACCTCTTCTAAAATATCTGTATTTTTCCATAGCATCTTCGGCGATTCCGTTCCTCCTTTCTCTCGCCCGTCTTCCTTCTTGTCTCATGTTTTTACCCTTTGCACGACTGAACAGAAATGACTCAAAGGCATGAGTCCGACTGTCCTTAAAGGATGCCCCGCGCCCCACGGGCTGGTGAACACCCAGGAATGCTGCCATTTCCGGCAGCAAGTGTCAGCCCCAAGATGGAATGAGGAACACGTGGGAGCAAATACACCCGGGGCCCTGGGGGGACTTGGGGTGCAGGACACTCAGTCTGGTGGGGTCCTGACCACTCACGCCTCTAGAGCCAGGGCTCCCAGGGCACTCGGGAGAGTTACCACCAACTAGTGCTCTCCTGCTCTTTTTTTTTTTTTTTTTTGCCTTTTGGGTCACACCCGGCAATGCTCAGGGGTTCCTCCTGGCTCTGCACTCAGGAATTACTCCTGGTGGTGCTCAGGGGACCATATGGGATGCCGGGGGATCAAACCGGGTGTGCAAGGCAAACGCCCTACCCACTGGGCTATCGCTCCGGCCCCTCTCCTGCTTTTCTGAGTCTGCTTGCTTGCCTTAGGCGCGAGCTCCCTTATTTTTGAGAGAAGCTCTCTGGGCTTAAGAAGCTCTAAGGTCTTTATTTCTGCCTAGAAGTAGCAGGATTAATCCCCCTCTCTCTCCCTTCAATTTAAATTTATTTTCATTAATTTTTTTTTACCTGTATAGTTTTTCATTTAGGGCATCATGATCTGCAATACTTTATTTTTTTTTCCTTTTTTGGGTCACACCGGAGATGCTCAGGAGTTACTCCTGGCTCTGTGCTCAGGAATTACTCCTGGCAGTACTCGGAGGACCATATGGGATGCCGGGATTGAACCCGGGTTGGCTGCGTGCCAGGCAAACGCCCTCCCGCTGTGCTATCGCTCTGGCTCCCGAGCTCCCGTTCTCTTTATGATAGGGTTCCACCACCACGCCATCCACCAGAGCACTGCCCCCAGCCCCCCTCCCCGCCTTAGTGTCCCCCTGCCCCCTCGCCACAGCGACAAGCTCGGGCCTGCAGACCAGCTCCCGTGTTCTGCTGCCTTTGCACCTCTGTTGTTGTTGCCTCGTTTCTTCACATCCACGTCTGAGCCATCATCCTGCGTCTGTCCTTCTGGCGCCGGCATGTCCCTTTCCAGGCCCACCACAGCCTGGCCTTGGCAGGCGCAGCTGCAGCCTTACTGCCGGAGAGGTGGAGGCCAGAGGATTCTGAGCCCAGAGTTCTGGGCTGTGATGACTAGCATCAATATGGCGGCCCGCCCCAGGGAGCAGGGGCCCCACCAGGGTGCCTGAGGAGGGTGAACGGGCGCAGGATGGAAAAGGGGCAGACCAGATCCATCCAGATCCAGGCAAACAGCAGGATTTCAACTATATCTTTCCTTTTTTTTTTTAAAGGCAAAGAGTAGTCTGTTGTGTATATTTGTCAGTTTCTCAAGCTGATTTATGAAGGAGGTAGAGGAAGGGGCGTGGATTTCATCCCAAGCATGGACATATAAGTGGTAAACGTGCGGAAATGGTGTATATTTTGGGAGAGGTATTGCAGGACTAGAATGGACGTCAAACAGCACTGAGAGGATGTTTGCAACCCTGAAGTAAAGCAATTAGTAGTCCCTGTTATGGGGATAAAAGGGAAGTATTGGTGCTGTTTTTTTTTATTGGTGTAATCTGATAACAAACAGCTGACTTGGGGCCTGAGTGAGTGTCACGGCAGGTCGGTATTTGCTTTGCATGCGGCAGACTGGGTTCGATCCCATACGGTCCCCGAGCACCACCAGGAGTAATTCCCGAGTGCAGAGTCAGGAGTAACCCCCAAAGCATTGCTGGGTATGACCCCAAAAAGCCAAATAAACAGACAGACAGACAGACAGACAGATAGATGATAGATAGATAGATAGATAGATAGATAGATAGATAGATAGATAGATAGATAATAGATAGATAGATAGATAGATAGATAGATAGATAGATAGATGATAGATAGATAGATAGATAGATAGATAGATAGATAGATAGATAGATAGATAGATAGATAGATGATAACTAAATAAAAACAGCTGATGTGGGGCTGTAGAGCTAGTGCAGTGGGCAGGATGCTTGCCTTGCTGGGGGCTCCCAGACCCAAGAAGGATCAAATCCCCAGCACCACATATAACCCGGAGCACCACATATAACCCGGAGCACCACATATAACCCGGAGCACCACATGTAACCGGAGCACCGCCAGAGGTCCTGTCTGAGCACAGAGCCGGGAACAGCCCCCCAGAGCACCCAGATGGTGCCTCCTCCCCCAAACAAAACAAAACCAGGTATCTTTGGCCAGAGAGGCGTGCAGGGTTGAGGGCATTTGCCTTACAGGTGGCCCGCCCTGGTTTGATCCGTGGCAGCTCATGGTTCCCTAACACAGAGCCAGGAGCAGCCCCTGGGCACTGTCGCTGTGGCCGCCCCAAACAGGCACCTGTGTCCCTTAAATAACGCTGTTAAGCATTGGACGAGATCTTGTTTTTCCTTCTCATCAGCATTATAACAAAGTGACCGCTGCAGGAAGGATATTAACCAAGGAGGGGTGCGGTGGGAGCTGGGATGGCGCGTGTGGGTCATCTGGCTGGGGTCATCTGGTGTCCGCAAGGGTGGAAGTCCCCTTCCCACAGGGCCTCGCTCTGTGCTTTCCCGGTCTGACTGGTGAGCAACTGTCCATCAGGGTCATTTCAATGTGCCTTTGTCTTAGCAGTGAAATCAAGTGTCTTTCCACATGGACTTTGGGTCATCACGGCTTTCCCCTGGACGGGCTGGCCCAGAGTTTGGCGCAAGTTTTCCTATGGGGTGTTGGGTCTTATTTTTCCCCTCAAGCGTTAAAAGGCAGCTGCAAAAGTAGATGGCCTGCCAGCCGCCCGCCCTGCTGGGGAGGGACGGTCCAGGCTGCGGCTTGCCAGACGTGGTCTGTGGGTTGGCTAAATCTACCCGAGTGTGAGTCGGTTCAGGAGGAGGGGCTTGGCCTCACTGCAGAATCTTGGGCCTGATCTCGGAATCAAACTGCATTTGAGCAAGATCCAGGTGATGAGGTGCAGAGTAGAGTTCTCGAGGGCCTGATCTAGCTCTCCCAGATACCTCGTTTCATGCCTCTCAAAGGCTCTCCTAGATAAAAGAGGTGAAAGAGGAGATCGGAGTCTCTGACCACTGACCCTGACGGCGTTGGCGTAACTAAAACCCAGTCCCGGAGCTTCTCTCGGAAGGGTTGTGTCTCTGATTTATCTTCCTGAGCAGAGTTGTCTTTTTTTTTCTTTCTTTTTTTTTTTTTTTTTTTTGCTTTTTGGGTCACACCTGGTGATGCTCAGGGGTTACTCCTGGCTCTGTACTCAGGAATTACTCCTGGCGGTGCTCGGGGGACCATATGGGATGCCGGGATTGAACCCTGGCCGGCACAGGCCGGCCGCGTGCAAGGCAAACACCCTACCCGCTGGGCTATCGCTCCGGCCCTGAGCAGAGTTTTTTAAAATATATTTTTGATTTTGGGTCATACCCAACAGTGCTCAGGGCTTACTCCTAACACTCAGGGATCACTCCAGGTGGTGTGGAGGATCAGAGCCAGTCAGCAGCGTGCAAGGCAAAGATGCACTCCTCCCTGAGGCAGACACTCACTCCTTCCCCGAGGCAGACACGCACTCCTCCCCGAGGCAGACACGCACTCCTCCCCGAGACAGACACACACTCCTCCCCAAGACAGACTCGCACTCCTCCCGAGGCAGACACGCACTCCTCCCTGAGGCAGACACACACTCCTCCCCGAGGCGGACACGCACTCCTCCCCGAGGCGGACGCGCACTCCTCCCCGAGGCAGACGTGCACTCCTCCCCACTGCTGTGCTGTTGCTCTGGCCCCGGGTGGAATTTAAAATGATTTTGCTTATTATTTCCCCTCCCTCCATTGCTCTTGCTGCCACAGCAACGACTGGGGTATTGCACGGGGAACTTGTCCTCTGCTTGCACCTTCAGTTGGGGTGTCCACAGGGGGTCACGTGCCTCGCTTGTGCTCTATGAACTCTGGGGGAGAGCTGAGAGCTCTCTGTCCGGGTCACTCTTGTGCCCACAGATGCGCGCTGTGAGTCACCCTGCTTGCCCTTGGGCTCACATCTCTTTTAGTGGTGCTAGTCAGGGTTTGCTCCCCCTTGGGCCATGGGGCTCATCCACTCCTGGCTGTGGAAATTCTCCCCCACCCCCAGGCAACCACAAACACCAAAGTCCCAGGATAATGCTGGCACCTGTGGTGGCAGTGAGGATGGGTCTCTGCCTTGCTCTTATAAGACAGGTGTTTTAGACCAAGACAGATGTTCTAAACCAAGACAGGTGTCTAGACCAAGACAGGTGTTCTAGACCAAGACAGTGTCTAAAACAAGACAGGTGTCTAGATCAAGACAGGTATCTAGACCGAGACAGCTATTCTAGACCAAGACATGAGTTCTAGACCAAACAGATATTCTAGATTAAGACAGGTGTTCTAGGCCAAGAGAGGTGTTCTAGGCCAAGACAGGTGTTCTAAGCCTCCAAAATGCCCTCCGCCTCCCCCCTCCCGCTCCTTAGTGGAATTTATTTTGAGGGGCATTTGGCCATGCCCGTTGGTACTTAGGGATTACTCCTGGCTCTGTGATCAGAGGTCATCCCTGGCAGTACTTGGAGGACCACATGTATTGGGAACAGAACTGGGGTCAGCCGTGTGAAAGGCAAGTGCCTAACCCTGAGCTATCACTCCAGGTCCTTAGTGGTATTACCTAAGAACAAACTTTACAAATTAACCAACAGTTATTAAAAAGAAGTATAAGAAAATTTAGGGGAGACTGGAGAGATAGTATAGTGAGTAGGGTGGTTGCTTTGCACACATAGACATGGGTTCAATCCCTAGCACCCCCATACGGTCCCCTGAACCCCACTATGCATAATTCCTAAACACTGAGGCAGGAGTAAGTTTTGAGCACTACTGGGTGTGGCCCCCAAGTTCTCCCCAAAAAGAGAAACGAAACATGTAGGGCTAAATTTATGGCACGTGATATAATAAGGCTCTTGCCTTGTATGCAGCTGGCCATGATCTGTCTCTGATAGCTCGTATGGTCCCCTAGTCCTTCCAGGAATGCTCCCTGAGCACGGCCAGGTGTGGTCAACACTCCCTGCCTCCAAAAAAGAAACGGTTGAAACACGAGGATGGGGGATGGGGACCAGAGAGATAGTAGAGGGGGTAGTGCAATTGGCAACGCATGTGGTCAACCTAGAGTTGATCCCCCGTATGACCCCTGAGCACCGCCAGGAATGACCCCCTGAGCACCGCCAGGAATGATCCCTGGGCACCACCAGGTATGGCAAAAAAAAAAAGTAAGAAGAAAGAAATAGGGCCGGAGAAATAGCATTTGCCTTTCATATGACCAACCTGAGGTCCATCCCTGGCATCCCATAGGGTCCCCTGAGCACTGCCAGGAGTGATTCCTGAGTGCAGAACCAGGAGTAAGCCCTGAGCCTCGCCAGGTGTGGCCAGAGAATGCTGTAGCTTAGTGGCAGAGCACACACCTTCTTTGTGAGGCCCAGGGTTTGACCCTGCCCACCTCCAGCCTCCCAAGCATCATGGTTCCTCCACTAATTAAACATAGAATCACCGTGTGGTCTAGAAATTCCACTTCTAAGTACAGCAGGGAGAAGAGACCCTAAAACACTCATGTTCACGGCAGCTTTATTCACAGTAACCAGATGATGGCAGCAACCATGTTGTTGGGTGAACGGGCCACTGAATGTGGAGTTTATCTGCAGCAGAATTATTGTTCAGCCTTCAGAAAGGAAGATATTCTGACACATGCTAAGTAAGTAACTATGCCAATACTCCACTTTCGTGAGGGACCTATTTAGTCATAGTTCAGAGGGACAGGAAACAGATTGGTGCGTGCAGTGGAAGGCTCTGGGAAAGGGTTCATGTATAATGGACAATGATAAAGTTCTGGAGGCAGATGGGTCTAGGGCAGTCGTGTTGGTATGACTTAACGCCACTCAACAGGCCACTTTGGAAAGGAGTCAAGTTGGCCGGAGAAATAGTACAGTAGGTAAGACATTTGCCTTGCATGGGTACAACCTGAGTTCCAACCTTAGCATCCCAAACGGTCCCTCAAAGGTACCAGGAGTGGTCCCTGAGCACAGAGTCAGCAATCAGCCTGCACAACACGAGGTGTGGTCAAAACCCCTCCACCCCCCCTCTCAAAGACACTGAACCCAACAGTCAGTGTATTGACTATGATGAAAGGCTCAGGACCTATTCATCATTAGATGAGCAGAAACTCCAAGCTTCATCACTAGAGGCTTTATTTTCTAGTAGTGAACTGTACACTAGAGCATTCAAAAGGTATGCTCAACAAAAGGTTCCCCCTTTGACTGGGGAGCAAGAACAAAAGGCTAGAGATGTTTGTTTTAAGAAGTGCAATGTGGGTAAGGCTAGCCCGGAGAACGCCGCGCCTGCGTGCTGCAATCCACGGTTCTGACTCCTGCCGGTCATTCTGCTCTTTCAAGATCCACCTGGGAAACTTTTAAACAACTGCTTGTCATTAAGTCTCATACAAATGCTAAAGTAAACCCGTAAGGAAATGACGCAGTCAAAGGGTCTGATGTAACGATGGAGAAGGCTCTGTATTATAGAGATGTGGGTGGTACATGCACGTGAACGTTCAAAACCCGCTTCCATTATACATGGTCTCCATCACTGGGCAGGTCATCCCCAAAGAAAGGAGAGCGTTCTTCCTGCAGTTCTGGAAAGGCAGAGACAGAGCAGGCACTACAGTTCGGTGGCCAGATAGATCCAATACCACACCTCGAGTCCCGTTCCCGCCTCCATCTCGTGCAGAACCTGGAGCATGTTCTTCCCTTCTCCAAAGGCGGGGGACTTCCACAGCCCTGCTGGGAACAGAACACAGTAGCCTTTGGTCCCTGCTCGCCCCCCTCCCCAGTATCCCTGAAAATGGCTCTACTGACCCCTAAGCACCAGCACCTGGTGGCCCCAGCACAGCTGAGCAGTACTGCATTGCTGGGCCTGGCCCTGGTCCAGCTGGTTTAGGAGTGGCCTGGACATTTCCACCGCCCCAACCCCAAATAAAACAAACAAAAAATAAACAGGCTAGAACCAGGCAGTGTAAGAGCACTTTTGAAGAGCTGCTCTGATAAGTGATTGCAGCACGGTTGCTTCAGGAATACGAAGAGCCTCAAACCGTTCCTTCAGGGTCTTGACGAAGAAGTCTGACCATCTTGTAGGTAGGCGGCCACGTGATCTTTTGATGTCCCGTGGGATCCAGTCGGTAACAGCTCTAGTCCAGCGGTCGTCTCCAAATTGCATTACATGTCCAGCCCATCTGATTTTCGATGCCTTGACAAACGAGACAGCGTCCCTGACTCTGGATAGCCGACGGAGGTTGGAACTCCGGATTCCTTCTCTCACTTGAGTGAGGCGTGATATTCCAAGCATAGCTCTTTCGATTCTTCTTTGGGAGACCTGAATAGCATTCTCATCCAGTAATGTTTATTTCCAGTCCTACAATTAAAAAGAAAAAAAAGGCAAGGAGAGAATAATACTCACCCTACATGTGCTTTGGTTGTTTTCCTGTGTTGTGGTCCTATGGCAGCAGAGAGGCAGGGAACAGACTCCCTGAAGAGACCCAGGTCATGCCATGGAGGCAGGCTATGGGAGTGGGAGGGAACTGGGGACATTGGTGGTGGGAAATGGGCACTGGTGGAGGCGGGGTGCTGGAACACTATGTGACCGAAACCTCCAAACATGAACAACGTTGTAATTGTATATCTCATGGTGGTATAATCACTGTCACTGTATCACTGTCTTCCCATTCATCATCGCGAGCGGGCCCCAGTAACATCTCCATATGCCCTGTCTCATGCTAGTAGAACCCAAGGGCATCTGCTTGCTTCAGGAACATAAAGAGCCTCAATCCATTCTGGAGTGAGGTCTATAATTGTTACTGGTATCTGGCATGGTCTGGTATCTGGCAACGTCTATAATTGTTACTGGTATCTCAGACATGGGGCAGAGCTGCTACTTGCTCTTCCTGTGCCCAGCTGCTCATGAGGCGCCTGGGAGGCATGCCGGGTTCTAGCCCTGGCCTACCACCCCAGCACCTCACAACAAGCCAGACCACCCTCCCCTACTTCATGGGGCCCTCCATTTTCCACATCTGGACTTCCCTCTCGTCACAACTCCACCCAGCAGACCAGACTATCACAGCCCGGATCATCGACAGCCACCCTGCAGCAGTTTTTTTTTTTTTTTTTTTCAATCCGGCCCAGGTATGCTGAACCAGAGACTCTCAGACATGGGGCAGAGCTGCTACTTGCTCTCCCTGTGCCCAGCTGCTCATGAGGCACCTGGGAGGCATGGTGGGTTCTAGCCCTGGCCTGCCACCCCAGCACCTCACAACAAGCCAGACCACCCTCCCCTACTTCATGGGGCCCGCCATTTTCCACATCTGGAATTCCCTCTCTTCACCCAGCAGACCAGACTATCACAGCCCGGCTCGCGTGGCCGCTTAGCGGCCGTGTGGTTCATCAATAAATGCTTTATTTAGAGGTGACTACAACAGTATGCCACCCGCACGGCAAACCTGGCAAGCTGCTCATGTAGCATTTGATATGCCATATACCAGTAACATTTATATTAGGTCATTCCCATGACCTAATATAATGGTTTGAGGCTCTTTATGTTCCTGGAGCAAGCGGATGCCTTTGGGTTCTCCTGGCATGAGACAGGACATATGGCGATATTACTGGAGCCCGCTCTAGCAAATAGATGATTAACGGGAAGATAGTGATAGTGATAGTGATCTGGCATATCAAATACAACACGGGTAGCTTGCCAGGCTCTGCTGTGCAGGTAGCATACTCTTGTAGTAAAAAAAAAAGAGACCCAAGTCAAAGGAAATCTTAAGTAAGGTACCCAGATAAGCACCTACCAGTCTAGGGAGACCTCTAGGTGCAGGAGACCAGTGTAGCTCTGGGTGAACGTGCTCTTTGACTGAAAACAGCCCGAATTTTCCATGAGTGCCACATCCACAGTGGTCCGAGAGCCGGTCCGCGGCACATGAGCGTCAGGGCAAGGCCGTTGGCCCCTGCTCTACCATACCGGGGTCACCGGCTTCCACTTTCCCGGCAGAAGCGAGCTGGAAAGCCCTTAACCATTACCCCATTCACAGAGGAAATGGATTGGCCGTGTAATTGTTTTTATTATCACACGTTACTGACCTGTTTGTCTTCCTGCCTGTCCCGCTCACTCAGTGCCACATCCTGCCTCTCAGCGCGTTTGGAAAACAAGCCAAGTCCAGCCAGCATTTATTGAACACCGACTGCATGCCTAAACTCCAGTTTCAGTTTGTGTGTGTGTGTGTGTGTGTGTGTGTGTGTGTGTGTGTGTGTGTGTGTGTGTGTGTGTGTGTGTGGCGCTGGGGAAGCTCACCTGGTGGTGCTCAGGGATCAGTACTGGAGGAGGACTCAGGGACCCCCCATATGGGGGGTGCTGGGGATTGAACCCAGGTCGAAGGTGCGCAAGGCAAACGCCCTTCAGGCTGTAAGGCTCCCGCCCCCAAATTCTAGTTTTTAGTCTGGGCCAGCCCTGCCCGCGAAGTTCAAAACGTTCCTGTTGTTTTCTCCCTAGGTTGCTAGGTTTTCTACTGCTTTAAGGCTAGATGGGACTCCTGGGCTGCCACCTACACCTACGTCGCCAGGACCTTGGTCGCAGCTCCCAGACACCTCCCAGCATCCGCGGCAGGCGGGGCCACTGGGAGTCCTTTCAAGGCGTGGCCCACGCCCTCACGCACGTAGGTGAGGGAGTGTCCATCATCGGGATCTGGGCGTGGCTTCACTGACCAATCATGGGAGCCACCTTCTAGACAGACTCCACCCCCTCCCCCGGGAAACCGCCCAGCCCAGAGCCGCGGAGTTTGCGCAGTGGGGCCAGCGCCAATCCGCTCTCCCCGCGCTCCTTCCCCCGCCTGGGTTTATCCTGCTCCGAGGCTTCTTGGAAAAGAGCGGGGGGGAGGGAAGAAGAAAGGGCGTGCGGGGGCCCCTCATAGTGGGCTAGCGGAGAAGACGGAACGAAACGGGGGTCCGTCCGAGTGTTGCGCCAGTTCCGAGTCCCGCCGGGCGCGCGGTCGATGCTGCCGGCTCCCCCGTGCCACACAGGGTCCTTCCTCGTCCCCAGTTTCTAGGTGACGGAGCGAGGTCCCCGTCCGAGGTGACGCAGCAGGTCACCTCCTGGCGGGCCGCGGTCTGCGCGACTCCCGGGCTGCAGCCCTCGGCTCTCAGGGGGCCTTCCCGGGTGCCCACTGGGGACTCTAGCCCGTGGGGTGCGGGCGACGCTCCTCCTTGCCCAGACACGACGGTCCCCGCAGAAACTCCGAGGGCTCAAGGATGGGGAGGCGGACGCCAGCGAACTCCGATCCTGCGGGTGGCCTAGGGGGTCCGCAGGGGTCAGGGAGCCCCGGTTCCCCCGAGGTCAGCCTCTGGTTCTGGGGACTGGGCCCCGCTCCAGCCCGCTCCGAGTCACTTCTGGGCGGCGCGCGCTCCCCTCGCCCCGGCGCTTCGGACAAGCGGCCCAGCCGCTGACCCGCTCGGCCAAGCGCAGCCGCCGCCGCGCTCCGGGGGCCCACGGTGGCCCCGCGTCCGCCCGCCTCCGCCTCGCGCCCGCCCCGCCCCGCGCCGGACACCCCGCCCCGAGGAGGCGGCCCGGCGAGCGGCCGCCGAGGGAGCCTGGTGGCATGGGGGATCCACGGGCGCCGGCGCCACACGCACGGTGCCCCCGAGCCGGCCCGGGCGGCGCACGGAGCGCAGGAGCGCGCGGACGCCCAGGGGGCGCCTGCGGGCGTGAGCGGGCGCGGCTCGGGGCGCGGCGGCGGCGCGCGGAGCTGCGGGCGGGCCGGGCCCTGCGCCCAGGGCGCACCTGGCGGCGCGGCGGGGTCGGAGCGCGGGGCCGAGCGCGGCGGCGAGGATGTCGCAGCAGCCGCCGCTCCCAGGCTCGGCGGAGACTCGGAAGTTCACCCGGGCGCTGAGCAAGCCGGGCACGGCGGCCGAGCTGCGGCAGAGCGTGTCGGAGGTGGTGCGCGGCTCGGTGCTGCTGGTGAGTGCGGGACGGCGGCCGGGCGGGCAGCCGCCGTCTCCGGGTCAGCCTGCGGGGTCTGCAGGCGTAAGAGGGGGGGGGGAAAGGAGACGGGGTGCTGGGAAGGGAAGAGGGGGAACCTGGAGGGGCAGCAACTTCCAGACCCCCCCAACCCCTGCGTCCGCACATCCCCGCCGCCCCTTCCCTTCTGGGCAGTGCCCGGCCTCGGGTGTCAGCTCGCCATCTCCTATCTCCTCCCTTCGTTTACCCCCTTCCCCGCCTCCTCGTGCCAACTCCCCCACCCCCCAGTGTTCTGGAGGTCTTGCACCTGTAACTCGGAGGGTCGCAGGACAGAGTGGAGGTGGGGGACGCGCCAGCACGAAACGCGGCCGGGTCCCACTGACTCTTTGGGAGGATCGAACTCCAAACCAGGTTAGGGTTCGACATCCTTTTCTCAACCTCTCATCCTTGGCCCCCTCCTCGGCACCTTGAGGTTTGGCCGCCCCCTCCTGCAGGCTTAGGGGGTCTGATGGGCGCCCCGGTGATTGGAGTTTCACCGAGAATGACCCAAGTTTGCGCGCACGGAGCCAGCAGCCCCGGCTTAATCTGACGGTGGCAGAGCGTCAGAACAGGCCCCTGGGTGTGAGGGGAGATGAAGTTTTCAATGAACTTTTCCACTGTCAGGCCTGGTCCTGCTGGCTTTGACGCTCAGCGCGCCCGGGTCGCGGGCACACTGGCCCTGGTCCTGCTGAATTTGGAAGCTCACAGAGCACCGGGTCGCGGGCTGGTGAGGGAGTCCCGCCGCTTGCTGGTTACTGAGTAGCTCCTGCACTTTGTCGTGGGCATTTGTGTTCTTGGGAGGGGGCGTTTGTGGCTTTGGGACTTGTTTGTTGGAAGGAAAAAAAAGACGGGCCTTGCCGGGAGGGGGAGGGCGCTCTGTGGGGCTGGAGCCCCTGGTGCCTGTTTAAGGTGGAGGCTGGGCAAACCGTTGGGGGGTCGGTAGCCGGCATTCTTGGGCAGGCAGGAGGGTGCGTGACTGATGTTGGAGCTAGAAGCTGAAGCTTCGCCGGTTTCCAGGCAGCTTATCTCGACTTTTCTCTCAGTCCCCGAGGTCTGCCAGCTCGCTCTGATTCTTCGAACTCCAGGCAATTGTTCACTAATAAATTGAGCCTCGTTTTACTGAAACGGGATCAGTTGATGGTCAGGAGGGGAGCGGGGGTTGGGGAGAGGCCCCAAGCACGCATTTCTTCCATAGCCCAGTTTCCGTTGCTCTGGCCGCATCTTCCAGCCTTCCTGGGCTCTGGATGTAGGTGACGGATAAAGCCTGTCACATTTCATTTTTTCCTGCTTGCCCGTCAAGCACAGGTCTGTTTACTGGAGGCTCTGTCCTCGTCAGGGATACGAGGGCAAATAAATGCCGTGATTGTGCAGCGTGCTGGTGGGAGGGGCGGAGGCGCCCACCCGGCACAACACTGCTAATTGGGACCAGCCGCAGTCCTTGATGACTTCCCGTGTTAGGAGGATGGACTCCTGATGATGGTCTCGCAGTGTCCACCTCCAGGAGTGCGCAGAGTCTGCGGGAACCTGCTCTCACACTGGAATTGCCCCTTCTTTGCCCCTGGTTGGTGTCTCATCACAAGATGAATCCAGAATGCGGGGAAGCATGTGGGCCCGCTGGGGGAAGGAGAGACTCGGGGACCAAAGGGGAGCCGCGGTCGAGAAGGCTCTGCACTGCAGGAGGAGCAATTTGGGACAACTCTCGGAGAATAAAAATTACCCAGAAACCTCCCTCGCGCGCTGCCCGGGCTGTGCTTCTGTGGGTGCTCCCCAGGGCCGGCCAGGGAAGCCAGCGCCTGCGCACCTGCCCTGGGTAGCGCTTGGCTGATCTTGGCTCCTTGGGGAGCTCTGAAGGTAGCCCCCATCCTCTCAGGAGGCGGAGCAGCCAGCTCGCCTGGGCCTGGCGTCTGTGCTGTGCCGACCTGCGTGTGGACGGCAGCCTGGCTGTTCCCTGCCGCCCGGGGGCAGCCTCGAAGGCTGAGCCTCCCGCGTAGTAAAAGCTCAGCTCGTGTCTCGTGTGCTTAATAGCTGAGTAATAAAGCAGCCCTGCATAGAACTAAAAAAGAGAAAACAAACAGGGGAGGCCTTTAACTAGCTCTTCCCACGCTCCCAGTATTGATGGGCGGCTGGTAGGAAGATCAGGGACAACCATCAAAAGAAAAATAAAAGTCCGGTGGCCATAGAGACTGCCATGTCAGAAACGCTGCAATGGGAAAGTGGATGCAAAGTGGAGGTGATCATTTCTCCTTTTTCATATGGGGTGTGGGGCCACGCACACCTGTGTGCAGGGCTTGCTCCTGGGGCTCATATGGGGATCCAGGGATTGACTTTGGCTGTGTGCAAGGCAAACTGTGCAAGGCTGCCCGCTGTACCGTCTCTTCCCCGGCCCCCTGGGCACTTGTTCTTACCGTGCTTAGGGTGTGGGGGTCTTTTCAAACATGGTTTGTTTTTCCAGGAGGCTTGGAATTGAGAATGGTGATGGAGGGCCCCCTGCAGGGAGGACTCCTGGGGTCTGAACCCTGGACACTCAGTGCCACAGACCTGGGCTCAGAGCACCTGGAGCCACGTCCAGTTCTGTCCCTCCCAGGTGTGTGGTCTTGGGCGCTTCGCCTGGCTAGGCCTGTTTCCTCTTCTGTGTGGGTGTAAATAACCCGCCATACTTTCCTGGGCTGTTGGGCAGATTAAGGAGGGGTGGAGCCCTGTGACATCCCTGGAGAGCCCCAGCAGTATAAAGTCCCTGAGGTCGGTCCCTCCCTTTGTCGGGGCTCTTGGTGAATGAAATGAGGGAATGAGGGGCTACCTGGAGAGTTTCTAAAGCCCACCCTCAACCTTTCAACTCTTTATTTTGGGTAGTGCCAGGGGTCAACCCCGGTCTCCCATGCAAGGGACGTGCATTCCCACATATCCCAGACCGGGTCTTCCATGCAAGGCTCACGTATTCCACATATCCCAGACCTGGAGTCTCCCGCACCAAGCTTGAATTCTAAGCTGCTTGGAGCGCCATTATCTAACTAAGGACAGGGGTTGATTTTCAGAAATGAAGGTGGCGTCCTCACAGCTGCAGAGATTTCTGGTGTTGAAGGGGCAAGAGCAGTTCAAGATACACACACCCTTGGGGGGCGGAGCGATAGCCCAGCGGGTAGGGCATTTACCTTGCACACGGCTGGCCTGTGCTGGCCGGGTTCGATCCCGGCATCCTATATGGTCCCCGAGCACCACCAGGGAGTAATTCCTGAGTGCAGAGCCAGGAGTAACCCTTGAGCATTGCCGGGTATGACCCAAAAAGCAAAAAAAAAATATATATATAATAATAAAAGATACACGCACCCTCAGAAGAACACCCAGGAGAGGGAACTTTTCTGAAGCAGGGGTGGAACTGTGACGGCTTTGGGCACCCCAGAACACCCCTAGAGGGGCATCGGATCAATGATACGTCATGGAGGTCACCGGACTGAGCAGATTGTTGTGTGCCGGAGACAGGTTTGAGTCTGTCCCTGAGCACCATTGGTAACCCCCTGAACACAGAGCCTGGACCCCTGAGCACCGCTGCCGCCCCCCCCCCAATAAAACAAAAAGAGCATCATGATAGCATAGATTGTAAAAAGAAATAAAGCATGCTTCCCCAGGACTGAGAAGACAGCTTGTGCATGTGTTGGGACCTGCTACGTCTGTGTTTGCTGGGTTCAGGCACCCCCAGCTACCAGCACATAGACAGTTTATTAGGTATTTGGATCTGGAAATACTCAAAAAGCTTTTTTTTCCATGTCCATTAATGGTTCCAGTGTTCCCGACTTCCAGATAAGGTCTGAAATCAGACCACACGGAGATGTTTCCCAGGTACGGGGAAGCCCTACAGATGCACAGGGCTTGGATGCCGCGTCAGATGGCGGCCGGCCGCCTTATTGATCTTATCTCAGTCTTCGCTTCAGACTCGCCGCCCATCGCCAGCCCCTGCCAGCCGTCCTGCCCTGCTCCTTGACATGGAGCCAAGACGGGTCAGGGCTGATCTTCCCTTTGGGTCCCGGGGAGGAGGAACAGACAGGTTGCGGGTGCTGCTCTTGCGACGGCGTCTGTTTCTGGCCTTTCTCACCAAGTCATCAGTGCAGCCCCTCAAGTTTGCAGCTTTTCTTGGGGTCACATGAGCGCAGGGTGTTGCCCTTTGCAATCCTCAGGTAACGCGAAACCTGGTTTTGGCTGTCGTTTTCAATCAGATAGGCTTCACCCCGCTGTCTCCCTCCACCCTCTCTGGAGTCTTCGCCAATTGAAAGGGCCCCAGTACGGAAGCAGGGTGAGGGCCTGGCCGCAGCGGATCCTCAACAACAGGTTCTTTTTTCTTTGGTTGCTGTCCATTTGGAGACCAGCAGACAGGCGCAGAGCCGGCCCGAGGCCTGGGTTCTGAAAAGAGAGGACAGGGATTGTGAAATCTTCAAACACATTTTTTTTCTTTCTTGGACTGATGTCCTGCCCAGTGCTAGAGGGCTCCTGATGAACCACGGGCAGTGCCAGTGTGACCATTGGTCAGCCCTTTTCAGAAAGATGGGCAGCAGCACAGAGGGGACCCCCTTGGTTCAGAGAATAAAGGAAGCCGAAAGGGAAGCGGGGTGCTCGGGTTAGGCTGTGGGGAGCCTGGTGCTGCGCCTGGTCCTCCACGGGTACCGCAGAGAGGTCCGAGGGATCAAGCACGTCCTCGGAATGCAGGGGTGGGGCGGGCCAGGAGGGCGCAGAGCAGCCCCTCAGGGACATTTGAGGAGAAAAGTTAGGAGAAATACGGTTTAGGAGAAATACGGTTTAGGAGAAATAAGTTGCTAAACTGGAGAACCGCCTTGGTGAGGGCTGTGAATATGCTGGCATGCGTGCCTTCCTTTTGCCTGTCTCTATGAAACCTATTTGAGGGAAGAGAGTCCAGCCAGCCCATGAACATATGCTTCTCAGAGCTCATTCCCTCTGAGCTATCTTGGGGCTAAGTCAGATGAATTTGACAACACGGAGACCCAGCATAAGGCTGAACGTGCAGGCCCGGAGGACAGGGCCAGAGTGTCCCGCCATGTGGGAGGAGGAGACCATATACGGCTTCTGTCCGGCGTGGCGCAGTTGGGGCCACGCAGGAGCCACGTTTGGGACTGGTGGGTGCCCCATCCCGTATATGGCACTGGTGGAAAATGGCAGAGGGGCTGTGATTTTATTTCTCTTTCTGGCTAGTCCTAGTGATGCTCAGGGGTTACTCCTGGCTCTGCACTCAGGGATCACCCCAGTGGGATTTGGATGGAGGTTGGGTGACCATATGGGATGCCTGGGATCAAACCTGGGTCGGCCATGTGCAAGGCAAGTGCCCTATCTGTTGGACTATATCACTCTGGCCCAAGAAGTCTGTGGCCTTTTTTTTTTTTTGGGGGCTTTTATGGTCACACCCAGTGATGCTCAGAGGTGTTCTCTCCTGGCTCTGCACTCAGGAATTTATCCTGGCTCAGAAGACCATCTGGGATGCCGGGATCGAACCTGGGTCTGCCCAGCGTACAAGGCAAATGTCCTCTCCACTGTACTATCGCTCTGACCCTCTCTTCTTATTTTAAACCTCATGTTTTTTTTTTTTTCTTCTTTTTTGGGTCACAGCCAGCGATGCTCAGGGGCTACTCCTGACTCTGCACTCAGGAATTACTCCTGGTGGTGCTGGGGGACCATATGGGATGCCGGGGATCGAACCTGGGTCCGCCACATGCAAGACAAATAAATGCCCTACCTGCTGTGCTCCACGGCAGAGCCTGGCAAGCTCCCGTGTCGTATTTGATATGCCAAATACCAGTAACAATTATAAACCTCCCATTCCCATGACCTGATGGGATGGTTTGAGGCTCTTTATGTTCCTGGAGCAAGCAGTGCCTTTGGGCTCTACTAGCATGAGACAGGACATATGGAGATGTTACTGGGGCCCGCTTCGAGCCAATCGATGATGAACGGGGGAAGACAGTGACAGTGATACCTGCTGTGCTATCGCTCCGGGACCCGCACCGGTCCCTTTAATCACTGTCTTCCTGTTCATCATCGATTTGCTGGAGCGGGCACCAGTAACATCTCCATATGACCTGTCTCATGCAAGTAGAGCCCAAGGGAACCTGCTTGCTCCAGGAACATAAAGAGCCCTCAAACCATTCCATCAGGTCATGGGAATGAGGTCTATAATTGTTACTGGTATCTGGCATATCAAATGCGACACGGGTAGCTTGCCAGGCTCTGCCGTGCAGGTAGCATACTCTTGTAGTCATCTCAAAATCCAGCATTTATTGATGAACCGCGCGCTCTTAGTGGCCGCATGAGCCAGGCTGTGATAGGCTGATCTGCTGGGTGGAGTTCTGATGAGAAGGAAGTCCGGATGTGGAAAATGGAGGTCCTCATGGAGTGGGGGGTTATCTGGCTTGTTGTGAGGCTCTGCTGGGGTGGCGGGCCAGGGCTAGAACCTGCCATCCCTCCTGGGCACCTCGTGAGTGGCTGGGCACAGTGAGAGCCAGTAGCAGCTCTGTCCCATGTCTGTCTCTGGATCAGCATACCTGGGCCGGATTAAAAAAAAGACTGCAACAGGGGTGGATCTTGATGATCCCTTTAAACCTCATGTTAAAAGCTAAAGCAAATTCCAGCTAAAAGCGTGTGTGTCAAACAGTGAAAGAAGCACATGTCGGGTGAGACTCAGTGGCAGGAGTAACCCCACACTTGCCTTCCTGTGTGATACCTTGGGTTCGATTCCAGCACCTCATAGTTCCCAAGCACTTCCGGGGTGTGGGCCAAAGACCAAAAAAAAAAAAAAAAGAAAAGCAAAACCTCATCAGACAGGTGTGAATAATCGTGTAAGGGTGGAGATGAAAGGAGAAAATGTTTGGACTGTTCTGCGGGGGTTGACCAGCTCATACTGGTCTTTATCCAATCGTTTCTTGACTACTGGAGTTGTTTGCATATATATATAAAAGAAAACA
Source organism: Cryptotis parvus (assembly GCA_021461705.1). Classification (NCBI taxonomy): domain Eukaryota; kingdom Metazoa; phylum Chordata; class Mammalia; order Eulipotyphla; family Soricidae; genus Cryptotis; species Cryptotis parvus. The sequence goes on from JAJIBD010005297.1 coordinate 107,666, forward strand.
GCGCTTAGTGGTAGGGGCGGTGGTGGGGGGTGGGTGTGAGAGTCTTGCTCTGGTCTAGGATTTTGAGGAAATGAGTTCACTGAAACCTAATTGGTTCATCTGAGGAGTAAGTCTCAGGTCACTGTCAGGTCTTAACTGCCTGGAGAGTTTTTTTTTTTTTTTTGGTCACACCCGGCAATGCTCAGGGGTTTCTCCTGGCTCTGCACTCAGGAATTACTCCTGGCGGTGCTCGGGGGACCATATGGGATGCCGGGGATCGAACCCGGGCCGGCACAGGCTGGCTTTGTGCAAGGCAAATGCCCTACCTGCTGGACTATCGCTCCGCCCCTAGTATTTTTTAAAAATGAAGGTGAATGGGGCTGGAGTGATGGTCCAGTGTGTGTGTGGGGGGGGTGATGTTTGCCTTGCATGCGACCGACCTGAGTTTGATCCCCAGCATCCCATATGGTCCCCTGAGCACCACCAGGAGTAATTCCACCTGGTGGAATTACCCTGCACCACCAGGAGCGGTTACTCAGGAGTAACCCCTGAGTATTACCTGGTGTGATAAAAAAAAGCAAAAAAAAAAAAGTGAAATAACATAATGTAAAGTTTCACTGGTCAGTTCTTAACTAAGTCAGCTCTTTGCTTGTTAATGTAAGAAAATGTTGTTTGCCTTATTTGTCTGTTTTCAAACAGCAGCAACAGCAGATACTCCCGTGCCCCTTTCCCTGCCCCCGCCGGCCCTTTCCCACCCAGTAACCCTGGTTCTCTCGTCCATGTCCCTGGTTTACTCTCAGTTTGCTTAGTGTGTTCATCGATTTTTTTCTTCCCGTGGTGCACGAGGGTTGACATCATTCAATACGTGTCTCTTCCCTTCTCACTTATTTTACTTGATCTAATTACTAACTAGGTTCTATTTTGCGTATATGGCAAATGTCATTTAAAAAATAGCCAAATGGTGTAGTATTGTGTATGGTACACCGCGTCTCTTTATTCAGTTGTTTAGTTGTTTTCATATATTTGTGTGTGTGTGTGTGTGTGTGTGTGTGTGTGTGTGTGTGTGTGGTTGGGGAGTGTTGGGCCACAGCTCGGCAGTGCTCAGGGCTTTTTCCTGGCTCTGTGCTCAGGGTCGCTTCCGTGTGCTTTCAGGGACCGGGACTCTGAGGGGCCTGGGGTTTGAGTTGGGATTGGCTCTGTGCAAGACCTTAATCCCTGTTCTGACTCTGTGACCCCCTGACCAGCTCTTAGCTGTGACAAATAGTGTCGCAATAAACATGGGTGTGAGTCTTCATGGGAATGCCTTGCTTGTCTTTGGGGACGTAGCCAGAGTGCATTGCTGCCTCCCGCAGAGGGGGTTGTAAACTCTTCTCCTCGGCCGCTTTTCTAACACTCACTGCATTGAGTACTTACTGAGTGCTTACTGAGTATGTATGGAGTGCTTACTGAGTGCTTACTGAGTGCTTACTGAGTACATACTGAGTGTTTACTGAGTGCTTACTGAGTACATACTGAGTGCTTACTGAGTACTTACTGAGTGCTTACTGAGTGCTTACTGAGTGCGTACTGAGTGCTTACTGAGTGCTTACTGAGTACGTACTGAGTGCTTACTGAGTTCTTACTGAGTATGTACTGAGTGCTTACTGAGTACTACTGAGTGCTTACTGAGTGCTTACTGAGTACATACTGAGTGCTTACTGAGTGCTTACTGAGCACGCTGAGTGCTTACTGAGTGCTTACTGAGTGCTTCTGAGTGCTTACTGAGTACTTACTGAGTGCACACTGAGTGCTTACTTGTCCTTGGATCTGTGTAAGGGCCACTTCCGGGGGCTCACAGCCTGCCTCTGGCCACTGGCCTCACACCATGTGTCCCCAGCCACTTTGCCCACCGCGGGGCTGTGTCAACACCCCAACCACTTGTCCGTATGTCTCCAGCCCCAAGAGCTCGGGGGTCCGACAGTGAGGCTTGGAAATAGAACATCCTGTACTCACTGTCTCGCACCCTGTACCCATAATCTCCCGGCCCTGAAGATGCTGGTTTTTCCCGATAGGTGCAGCTCCACAGAGACAGAAACGTGACGTGGGCACTTCTGTGGCTGGGCTCCCCTGTCCGCAGTGCCAGGGCGCCATTCCTGGGGGGTTTGTGGGGATCTCATCTGCAGGGTTCTTCTTTCTTTTCTTCTTTTTTCTTTTTTGGGTCACACCCAGCAATGCTCAGGGCTTACTCCTGACTCAGCACTCAGGAATCACTCCTGACTCAGCACTCAGGAATCACTCCTGGAGGTGCTCTGGGGCCCTATGGGATGCCGGTCTTCCGTGTGCAAGGTGGGCGCCCTCCCTGCTGTGCTGTGGCGCTGGCCCCTCCTGCAGGTTTCCAGCCTAGCATTGGTGTAGCCTGCGTCTGTCGGATCTGTAACGTAGCCCCATAGGTTAGCTCTGTGCTTACAGCTCTGGGACTTTCCTCTCAAGAATGCCAGAGTCCACTTACGGCTCTAAGTTGAGTCTGTTTTCAGTTTTGGTTTTGGGGCCACACCTGGCAGTGCCCAGGGATCACTCCTGGCAATGCTTGGGGACCGTGTGGGCCCCGGGACCATCGAGCAGCTCAGCGCGCGCTCTCCTCGCCCCCCCCTCCCCCACTCCCTCTCTCTCTTTCCCTTGCTCTCTCTCTCTCTCTCTCTCTCTCTCTCTCTCTCTCTCTCTCTCTCTCTCCCTCCTCTCCTCTCTCACTCCTTCTCCCCCATGTCTCTCTGTGTCTCTTCCTTTCTGTCCCCCTACGTTAGCCTGATGCCACAGTGCTGAGTGTTCAGGGCAGAAAAGTGGAAAGACTAACTGCAGACCGTCTCCAGGGGCTACACCAGTCTGCGTGGATGCGGAGGTTGAGCGGTTTGAGAATATTCTCCATGGTGAGGACGACGGCCAGGGGCGGGTAGGTGGCCCCAGCTGCCACGCTGAGGTTTCCAGGCCCCGCCTGGGCTTGTGTCCTCGGTACCTGGCCCTGTGCACGTATACTGTACACACACTCACACCGACACTGAAACACACTCACACAGTCACATTCTCATACGTGTACACATACACTCTCACACACCCACACACACTCAAACACACACAGTCACATGCACACACACACATTAGTGCACATATTCATACACTCACACATACACTCAAATACACTCACATATACACACGCACTCACACACATACACTCACATACGTGCACACACTTACATTCACATACACACACTCAAACACTCACACACACACACACACACACACACACACACACTGACCCTCCCATCACCAGCCTTTGCTGTTCCTTCTCTGGAAATCCTTTTGTGCCGTCTTCACTCCTGGTGCCATGTGCCTTGCCAGGGGCACCCCTAGCGTCCCGTGCGCCATCAGTTCCACGGAGGTTAGGCTCCTCTTCACTCTCGCCTTCACTGCCAGGTTCTAAATCTTTATCTCACCTCTCCATTTCCTCCAGCTTACCTGCTCTTCCGATAAGGTGCTGACACAGGTATTGGCCTCTTTCTCCCTCTCCCCCCCCCCCCCCCCCCCCCCCCCTCCCCCCCTCCCTCCCTCCCTCCCTCCCTCCCTCCTCCCTCTCTCTCTCTCTCTCTCTCTCTCTCGTATGTGTGTGTGTCTCTATTTTTTGGGGAGGGGTTGGGGTCCCGCCTAGCAGTGCTCAGGAGCTGCTCCTGGCTCTGTGCTCAGGCGTGGTGGTGCTCTGGGGATCTGTGTAGTAGGGGTGAAGCTGGGTCCTGGCCACTGCAGCTGGGCTCGTGCCCGTGAGGAGCACGGGACTCCGCTGGCAGTGCTCCCCACACCCCTGCAGCAGGCGGGAAGGGTCCCTCCTTATCCCTTTGCTGCGTTCTGGCTCCATTCTTTCCCGTTTTGTGGGGAGCGGTGGTGGTGGGATCTTTTAGGGCACAGCTCGGGGTCTGTTCCTGTCTCGGCATGATCACGGGCGGTGTCAGGGGTGCTGGGGAGTTCTCTGTGCCCAGCCGCCCACCCGAGCCAGTGCCTGCCACGGTTTCCCTCTGTACCAGACAGCGCCATTCACGTCTGTAGCAGCAGGCATGTTTGTTGGATGTCCGTTTCCCTCACCGAGCTGCTTGTTTATCCCAGCTACCTCAGTGCCTGGCACAGAGCGGGCACCCACAAAATAGTTTTAGGGTGAAGAAGCAGAGCCCAGAGACTTTCTCTGCTTCTCAGGGTTTCCTGCGTGAATTCCCACAGCCCTGCTCGCCTCTCTCGTGCACTCTGTTCTTCCTGCCAGCCTCCCTCCCTTGACCAGAACACACAGGCCCTGTTAGAGCATTGAATTTTCATTGGCACCTGATACAGTCAGGGGGTATTCCTGCATGCAAGAATGTGTCACTATGCTGAGATCTCTGGGCTTTCATGGAGTCGGGGAAGGGCCCCCTCTCCCCATCCCCCTGTGATTCCCGAAGTTCCTGGCAGTCACAACCATGAACCACCTCAGACGTCAAATAATCTCATCCACTGGCCATGATCCAGAGACTCATATTTAAGTCTCAAAAGAGGTCAACAATGGGGCCAAGTGATAGCCCAGCGGGTAGGGCCTTTGCCTTGCACGCAGCCGGCCTGTGCCGGCCCGGGTTCGACCCTTGGCATCCCATATGGTCCCCTGAGCCCGCCAGGAGTTATTCCTGAGAACCCCTGAGTGTCGCGGGTGTGACCCAATAAGCAAAAAAAAAAAAAAAAAAAAAAAAAAGAGGTCAACAAGTGGCAGAGATGCTTCCAGTCCCCCACGCCAGGCTGATTCAACTGGGGCACCCCAGAGGCGGCGACGGGTGAGGGTCTGGCCTGTCCAGATAGAGCACCAGCAGTGAAAAACCTCCATACTCCACAATCGCTGCCTATTCAAGGCCAGACTCCACTGATCAGATGAGCTCCTCTCGGAAATTAATCCATTCAGAAACTCAGGTATGTGGGTTTTGTGACTGAAATCTCTAGGTTTTAATGGATTTGGGGATGGGTTACCTCCCCCCATCTCTCTGTTCCTCTGGAAGGCCCAGCAGACACGCCCATGTTCCAAAGCCACCACTCATGAACAGTTTAACTCCAACTTTATCATCCCTTTGGAACTCCTGGAGTGCACGGCTGTACAATACTGATACGCCGAGTAGCTTATCACACTCACTTTGTTCATAGTAGCTCAGTAAAATGGTCACACCCTTAGCAACATCATTATGAATGATGCTGTATAAGCAATATAAAGTTAATTATTTAGTGCCTGCTATGGGAGCAGGCGGGGAACTAGGGACTTTGGTGGCAATAAGGGCACATTAGTGATGCGACAGGTGTTGGAATATTGTGAAGCTGAAAAAACTGTACAGTGAACACCTTTTGTAATTCATGGTGCTTAAATAGAGTTGAAAGGAAAAGAATGTGTCACTATGGAGGACCAGGAGAGATGGCCCAGCAAGGAGGGTGTTTGCCTTGCACCCGGGTTCCATCGTGGCATCCCGTAGGGTCCCCCGAGCACTACCAGGAGTGATTCTTGAATGCAGAGCCCGGAGTAACCCCCAAACAATAAAACAAAGCGAGCAACACCCAAACCAGGATTTCAGTTAGGAAAAGACTGTTGAGACAGTCAGGGGCTGTGGAGTTCCACGAGGTGGCGGGGTCAAAGCCGAGCGGGCAGCTTCATGCCTGTGCTTTCTCTCTGGCCCCAGAAGCCCCGAACAGTGCTGCCAGGGCTCGGGGGACCATTCCTGGGCGCACTGGCGGTTCCGAGTTGGGTCCTGGTGGTGCTGCTTGAGCCCAGGGGTGCAGGGGTGAAGGTCTCCTGTGCCAGGGATCCAACTTCGGGGCCCAGTCGCGTTCCCCGCAAAGGCCCCCTGCTCGCACCTCGCCTCCCTGGCCCCATCTGGCGTATTTATTTATTTCTTTTTGCTTTGTGGGTCACACCCGGCAATGCTCAGGGGTTCCTCCTGGCTCTGCACTCAGGAATTACTCCTGGCGGCGCTCAGGGAACATATGGGATGCTGGGGATCGAACCTGGGTGGCCACGTGCAAGGCAAACGCCCTACCCGTTGGACTATTTCTCTGGCCCCTATTTTCATATATTTTGTTGTAATAGAAAATATGAACTTAATATGTACATAAACGTGTTCTAAGAAATTTATCATGCTAAATTACAAGACATTATAAATAGCATATATAAGTGATTCACTTTGGTTTTCAAATTAAAAAAAATTTTTTTTCTTTGTTTTTGAAACATGTCTGGCAGTGTTCAGAGTGTACTCCTGGCTCTGTGCTCAGGAATCTTTTTTTGTGAGTGCTCAGGTGACTGTATGTGGGGTCGTGGATTAAACCAGGGCCAACCTTATGCAAAGCAAGTGCCTTAACCCCATACTGTCTCCTCGGCCCAGAGAGATAGCTTCATTCATTCATTCATTCATTCATTCATTCATTCATTCTTGCTTTATGGCTCACTCCTGGCTCTGCACTCAGGAATTACTCCTGGCGGTGCTTCAGGGAACCATATGGGATGCCAGGGATTGAACCCGGGCGAGCCGTGTGCAAGGCAAACACCCTCCCTGCTGTGCCATCGCTCCGGCCCCTGGAGATAGTTTTAAACCCAGTGTCCTCTGATCCACTTCATCTGACTTTGGCAAGCCAGCCTCTCGGGGCTTCAGCTTCACTCTTAGCACAATGAAGAATCTGTCCGGATGCGTCCTAGGCTCGAGAGGCCTCTGTCACGCCTCACGTTAGTAGCTGCTGTGGTATGTGGGAGAGCGATTTCTTGGGCGTGCTTCCAAGTGTGACATGCCCTTTGACTCAGGGGCCTCATTCATAAACAAGTGGGTGCATGGAGTTTCTTAAGCTCCCTGTTACTGGTTACAGTGCAGAAAGGCATTGGGTTACAACCAGAGCCAGAGACGTGTGCTGGTGCCCCGCCTAAGCTCCAGCGTGGAGACAGGGATTATTTCTGAAGCATGAGCAGATTTGAGAAAGCCAAATAAGGGCGGCGGCAATAAGGGCGGGCGGTGTCCTATGGCTAGGAAGAAGAATGGAGTTCTTCCCTCCACTGACGGTTCCAAGAAATATTGAGCACTGAGAGATAGGACGGGGACGGGGGGGCAGGGGGCTTGCCTTGCACACGGCCGTCCTGGTTCAATTCCTGGCACCCATTTTGGTCCCCTGTGAGCCCTGAGTGCAGGCAGAGTCAGGAGGAAGCCCTGAGCAGAGCTGTGTGTGGCCTCAAAATAGAAAAACCCCGACCCAGACACACTTGGAGGATGCTAGTGACCTGTCTCCAGGGCCGTGTGTGTTTTGTATGTAGGAGCCCCAGATTCAATCCCTGGCACTGAGGGGGTTCCCTGAACACTTTGGGGAACCACCAAGCACTGCCCAGTGTGGTGTCCAAACCACAAAGATAAAGATACAGGGAAGAACGACCAGCTTAAACTGGAGGGCGAAGAGCCGACGCCGGGAAATTCGCCCGGAAAGGGCTCTCTGACAGGTCCCGTGGCCTGAAGGAGATGATTGGTTACCCGCCGATTAAATGGTTCACTGGAAGCATTAGACATCTCCGTGGACAGTACTTGGGAGTTCATGACGCGACAAGAACTGGTTCCATTCTGGAGGCGAGGAGATCTGTGTGGAGGTTAATGTCGTTCAGCTGAATTTTGCAGATGAGGGAGATTTGTCTGTGGTCATCCAGCTGGTCACTATTATTAGTCCAGAACAAAACGTCGTTTGCCGACTCCTGGTCCAGCGTGTTACCCATTGGCCCCAGGAAATAATTGGGTTAACTTAATTTGCACTTGGATTTCAGCAAGTGCCTTCACAGACCACTGTAATCCAATAAGCTCAGAATGTGGTGCCTCTGTTTGGACCCTGCGTGCTCCCACTCCGTGGAGCTCATGCTCCTAAAGCAGCTGTGGGTGCAGCTGGCAGGACCTTCCTGCTTCTCTGATGGTATCAGGAGGAAAGGGAGTAAGAAAAAGCAGGATTGGCCGCATCGGAAAGGTCCCAGCGATAACTTGCTGAAGAAGGAAGCATCATTTAGTAGTAAAATAATGTTATTAAGGGTCAGAAGTTCGTGCTTTATCTGTACTTTGTGTAAAATAATTATGAGACTGGAGAAAACAGCCTGCCCCGGCCTATTAACCTAGAAGTCTTTCGTGTAGAATAAGCTCTGTTAATTTAGGTCATTCTGCCTTACAGGGCTGCTCTCTATGGCTAAAATAAATATCGGGGATAGACGACAGTTTGGTTCAGCCGGTGCCGCTGCAGAGGGCTGCGTTTCTGAGATTGTTTAGAGAACTGATGAACTGATATAATCCACCGGCCTAACACATTGCCGCTTCTGCAGCAGAAGAGAGTGCCTCCGGGGGATAACAGAGGTGCCATAATATTTAGAGAATATTAGATTCATCTGTAAACTATTATGCTAGCTAGAACTCTCAGGATAGTTAACTGTTTTCTTCCCAAGACTTTCGCTGCGGTCATTTTGTTGTTCTGATTTTCTTTATTCTTTAACGGAAACTTTCTGAAGTAGCATCCTTGCCCTCTCCCCCAGCCCCAGGAGATCAGAAGGAACTACTGTTATTTGAGTGAAAAATTTGCAAAAATTGTTTTTACTTTTGGGTGTGTTTTTCTGAGCCCTACCGGGCGATGCTCAAGGGTCACTCCTGACAGACTCAGGGGTCACTCCTATTGGGGCTCATGGGACCATGTAGGGTGCTGGGATTGAACCCGAGTTGGCTGTGTGCAATTCAAGCGCCTTCCTGCTGTGCTCCCTCTCTGGTCCCTGTTTTAACTTTTGTAGGGGGTTCTCATTCGCTGAGCTCAGGTGGGTGCAGTTCTTGCCCCAGCCCCGCCCCCCAGCATTTCCAGGAACAGGCCCGAGGGAGCAGTGCTGTCCATACCCGGTGGTACCAGGGACCCCCCCAACCCCCTCACCCCAGGGCTTGGACCTGCCAGGGCCACACCCGCAGTGCCGGGAGCCTCAGGGCCTGGCCAGCATGCAGCCTGATCATTGCAGCTATCTCACTGGTGATGACCTGTCTATTTTATTTGAGTTTTTGTTTGTTTTGGGGTCATATCTGGCAAAGTTCGGTGGCTTAATGCTCAGGAGTCACTCTTGGCGGTGCTCCCGGGGATGGAGATGGGATGCTGGGGACTGACCCAGGGTCAGCTGTGTTCACGCAGACGCCCTCCCCACTGGGCTATCTCTCTGGCCCTGACCTTTTTATTTCACTATTTCCCAACGAATGGAGACTTTACTGGTGCCCGCTCAAACAAATCGATGATCAATGGGAAGACAAGTGATACAGGAAGTGATTATTTTAATGGGAGAATGTGTATTTTACCTTCTTCGCGGGCAGTGCTGGGGGCTAAAGCCAGGTCTCACACGAGGCGAGTTTTGAATGCTGAGACGCTTCCTCAGCCCAATCTCTGGATTATTTTGAGCTCTGGTGGTGCTTAGGGGCGATCCTGGCTCTGTTTTGGGGTTTGCTCATGGTGACGGCCAGACAGCTATGTGGGTTCTGCCAGGAAGCGGGGCCTCCCGCCTGCAAAGCCTGCGCCCGGCCCCTGCCACTTTCCCAGCCTGTGCTCGTCTGTAAGCTCTCCTGCTCGTGTCCACACTGTCTTCCAGACTGTCCCCGGGCTTCTCTGCTCAGCCAATAGGAAAGGGTGGACATCTTTGGAGACTCCTGTCTCCGTGCTCTGGGATCACCCTGGCATTGCCCTGGGGTCTCATGCCAGGCAAATGCTCTCCCTGCTGCACTATCACTGCAGTCCCCAGGCTTGTTTTTCTGAAGGTGGCTCTCAGCCTCCCTGAGAGTCCCCAAATCAAGACTTTCCAGTAAGGCACATGCCATTTACTTTGAAACGGACTCAGGAGAACACTTAGGGCGTTTAAAAGATTTATTCTCCGTGCATCTGCAGTATAGTCCCTAGTACAAATGCCCTCAATAGATTTGGGGCTTGAGTTTGTCCTTAATTATCCCCAGAAGCTATATGAAACGAGTGTTGAAAAATAGTATCATGGGCTGGAGTGATAGTACAGTGAGGAGGGCATTTGCCTTGTGCTCAGCCAACCTGGGTTCGATCCCTGGCATCCCATATGGTCCCCAAGCACCGCCAGGAGTGATTCCTGAGGGCAGAGCCTGGAGTACGCCCTGAGCATTGCTGGGTGTGTCACCCCAACACACACACTCACACACACAGTGTCACAGCAGGTAGGGCACTTGCTATGCATGTGTCTGACCTGAGTTTGATCCCTGGCACCCCAGGGTCCCCGGAGCACCACCAGGAGTGACACCTCAGCACCATTGGCTGTGGCCCCAAACCAACACTAATGTAGCATCACACTAACCCAGTGAGTCTTTGCTAAGGAATCTGGTAGCCCGGCTCTGTGGGGCTTTACATGCTATAGTCCAAGTGCAAACGCTGTGAAACTTCTTCCTTCAGAAATAAAAACGAACCTAATTTTTGTGGAGCCCCACATTAAAAATAACCTGGCTTGTGTGAGCTGTCTGAAGTTAGTTTTTCATGCAAAACCATCCCTGTCCGCTGCAGCACAGAACGCGATTGGCTCCATTCCCTGAGGTCTCAGGGACAGGGTACACAGGGACTTCTCCTGGCTGCGGTGAGAGAAGGATGGTACAGCCGAAGGTTTTGCTTCGTGTGTGTGTGTGTGTGTGTGTGTGTGTGTGTGTGTCTGTCTGTCTGTCTGTCTGTCTGTCTGTCTGTCTGTGTCTGTGTGTGTTTTGGCTCACACCCGACGATGCTTAGGGGTTACTCCTGGCTCTGCATTCAGGAATTACTCCTGGTGGTGTTCAAGGGAACTTATGGGATGCCGGAGATTGAACCCGGGTTGTCTGGGAGCAAGGCAAATGCTCTCGCAGATGTGCTGTTGCTCGGGCCCCTAAGTACTGCTCTTTAAAGTGCAAGAGCAATCTTTGTGCAGTGTTCTTTTCTGTTATTTTCATCATCATTATTTTGCTTTTTTGGTCACACTCAGCAGTGCTCAGGACTTACTCCTGGCAGGGCTCAGAGACCATTTTTGGTGCTGTGGGAAGAATTTGGGTGGGTTGTGTCTAGGCAAACACCTTTTCCGCCCCTTCCTATTGCTCTGACCCCTGTGTACTTTAAACCGGCTCTGACTCCTGGTAATACCTACTGCAGCGTGAATGCTCTGTAAGTGACCGTGCCCTGGTACTGACTGTGTCCTCCCCTCTCGTGGAGGGAATCATGAGAAGAGAAAGACATTCTGCACGCGGCAGGGCTGGATGGAGGCAGCTTGCAGGGATGCAGGTATTACTTGGAGGCAAGAGATCTCGAGGCTGTGAAGCAGAGATTTCCTGCACGGAAGTTCTCTGCTTCAGTCTCAAGATCTCTTGTTTTTGGATAAAGTTGTGGGTGTCGGGACAATAGTACGGCCGGGACGGCATTAGCCTTGCCTACAGCTGTCCTGGGTTCACTCTCCGGCATCCCATGGTTCCCTAAGCACCGCTAGGTGTGGCTAGGTGTGATTCCTTCAGTGCTGAGCCAGGAGTAACCCCCTGAGCATCGCCCAAACAAAAACAAAAAAGGTGATGGGCATTGGCACCTGATTAAATTGTTCTTTTTCTCTGCAAATCCAGACCAGTGTAGGGTGATTTGGCGCTCTCCGTGGTCGGGTGAGAGGGCGGCACGGCAGTGACTAGCATCTGGAGGTGTTGATGCCGAAATCTGAGCATCCCCGTTATTAGCTGCGGCCTGGCGTTCAGAGGAACCTTTGCCTGGGAAGGGGCTTCCGTCTGTGTCGCCTGTTTTGAGCACTGCCCAAAAAGGGGTTAGCGGGGAGTTGTTTGAGGCCTTCATTTTCCAGAAAATATTCACGTTGGGCGCCTGATAACTTGAAAAACAAAAACCTGTTGCTCTGTCTCTCTTGACCCGGCAAGTTAGTAGCCAGGAGGGCGTTTGTCTTGTAGACAATCGGACGCAGGTTCGATCCCCAGCACTCCAGATGGTCCCCTGAGCCCTGCCAGGATGATCCCTGAGTGCAGAACCAGGAGCGAGCCCTGAGCGACACCAGGTGTGGCCCTTCTTCAAATACTCTGAAACAAACAAAATGACTCTCTAGTCCTTTGAAAATACTTAGGGTGGGCCTGGGAGAGTCCAGTGGTTAGGGCGCCTGCCCCCGCCTGAGTGTACACCGCCTGGTCCCTGAGTGGGGGCAGCCCTGGGGTCTCCTGAGCATCGTTGATCCCCTGGTCGCACAGGGCTGGGCAGTACCACACCCCTCAGACCCTTGCGCTGAGCCATCTTTGGGTGTGGGGCCCCTGCCCCACCTGCACCATCCCTGGACCCCTGGGAGCTCAAAACAGAACAAAACTGAGACAACTTCCGGTGGGGCTGGAGAGAGCTCAGAGGCTGAATGAACACAGGCCTCGGGCGCCGCTGGCATTCGTCAGTACTGCAAGGCTCAGTCAGCACTGCACGGCTCAGTCAGCACTGCACGGCTCAGTCAGTACTGCATGACTCAGTACTGCATGGCTCAGTCAGCACTGCATGGCTCAGTCAGCACTGCATGGCTCAGTCAGCACTGCATGGCTCAGTCATCACTGCATGGCTCAGTCAGTACTGCATGACTCAGTACTGCATGGCTCAGTCAATACTGTGTGGCTCAGTCAGTACTGCATGACTCAGTACTGCATGGCTCAGTCAGCACTGCATGGCTCAGTCAGCACTGCATGGCTCAGTCATCACTGCATGGCTCAGTGAGCTCTGCATGGCTCAGTCAGTACTGCATGACTCAGTACTGCATGGCTCAGTCAGTACTATGTGGCTCAGTCAGTACTGCTTGGCTCAGTCAGTACTGTGTGGCTCAGTAAGTACTGCTTGACTCAGTCAGTACTGCATGGCTCAGTCAGTACTGCATGGCTCAGTCCTGCTTGGCTCCAGTACTGCATGGTACCTGCTGCATCAGGGGCAGCCCCAGGCCCCCTGTGCCCCCCACCCCAGCATCCCCTACCTCCCAGCTCTGCTTTCTTTGCTCTGCTGAATCCTGTAAAGAAATAACCCCTGAGCTAGACACTGATGGTCTGTGCCACTGGCTGTTCACCCAGGCCTCCTCGCTCTGTGTCGAGGACCAAAGTGGCAGAGAAGCCTGGCATTGCGGGTGCCTCCAGTCATGTAGAGAGCAGAGAGCCAGCGAGATGGTGGGTTTCGCGGCCCCTCGGAGCTGGCCCCGCCGCTCTCTTGCTGTGGGTTTGTGCGGCAGCGTTTCCAGACACAAGCTCCGTGGCCCTGTGGACCATCAATTATGGATGGGAAAGCGCTCTCGGTTTCCCTCTAGGATTTCCTGCTTCCTCTGGCCCCGGGGCCTTCGTCTTTGAAACTTCATCTTCCCTGAATAGCCAAGTACTGCTACTGCTATCTGATGGCTGGTCAGGATTGTGAGTCTCAGTGATAACTTTTATCTCTCTCACCTGTTAGCTGCCTACTCTAGCTCTCCTCCAGGTCATTTTTCCTCCTGCTCCCTGCCAGAGTTGGGCTAATCCTGCGATTCCGGCCACTCACCCCCGTGCCTCAGAGAGGGGGGGGGTTTTCTCCGAGTGGGCAGTGCTGAGGTCTCGGAGGAAGACTCTGAGCAGAGGCGCTGAGTGCAGGTGTGAGGTGCTGACTGACTCTCTGGGGGTAAGGCCGAGCTCTTCACTGTGGCCTCCGTGGAAACCCAGCCCGAGGGGATGAAGATGGACAGATGAGTGTTGAGGGGGCCGGAGAGATAGTCCAATGGGTAGTGCACTTGCCTTGCTAGCGGCTGACCTGGTTTGATCCCTGGCATTCATCCCATAGGGTCTCCTGAGCAGCACCAGGAGTATTCCTGAGTGCAGAGCCAGGAGTAATCCTGAGTGCAGAGCCAGGAGTAATCCTGAGTGCAGAGCCAGGAGTAATCCTGAGTGCAGAGCCAGGAGTAATCCCGAGCATCGCCAAGTGTGCCCCCCTGCCCAACAAAAGAACAGGTATTTAGAGATCTCAGGGCAGCGTTTGTTTTTGGGCTCCTGGTTCTGCATCAGGAATTGCCCCTGGCCATGCTTGAGACGCCCTGTGGGATGCCGGGATCCAACCCTGGTCAGCCGTGAGCAAGTTCCCATCAGGAAGCAGCTTTAAGTCTATTGAATCCAAGGACCGTTTGGGCCTTCTATCACAGAGGCCTCTTATTTCATGCATTAGTTATTAGAGTTATTTTGTGTGAACGCTGGTGTCGTGGCTGGAGTGGAGGGGGCCTTCACCACTTCTCGCTTGGGAAGTTCTGTTGCAGGGTTTTGTTTGTTTTTTGGCTGGGGTGGGAGTTGGGGTTGGACTTGGGTTATTCCCAGGGACCATGTGGTGCCAGGAATCAAAACACCCAGGGTCACCTGTGTACCAGGCCAGCAACTGAAGGCCCGGCCCTCGCCCTGCGCCTCACGCCACAGGTTTACAGAGAAAGTAGATGCGGGTGTTTGACTCAAGTTTGGGCGGCAGATACAAGAAACTGGGAGTACGTGGGGCTCACCTCAGCCCTGAGGGAAAGGGGGAGAACGTGGGGGCTCACCTCAGCCTTGAGGGAAAGGGGGAGAACATGGGGCTCACCTCAGCCCTGAGGGGAAAGGGGAGAACGTGGGGCTCACCTCAGCCCTGAGGGAAAGGGGAGAACATGGGGCTCACCTCAGCCCTGAGGGAAAGGGGAGTATGTGGGGCTCACCTCAGCCCTGAGGGAAAGGGGAGTACGTGGGGCTCACCTCAGCCCTGAGGGAAAGGGGAGTACGTGGGGCTCACCTCAGCCCTGAGGGAAAGGGGAGTACGTGGGGCTCACCTCAGCTCTGAGGGAAAGGGGAGTATGTGGAGCTCACCTCAGCCCTGAGGGAAAGGGGAGTAAGTGGGGCTCACCTCAGCCCTGAGGGAAAGGGGAGAACATGGGACTCACCTCAGCCCTGAGGGAAAGGGGAGTAAGTGGGGCTCACCTCAGCCCTGAGGGAAAGGGGAGAACATGGGACTCACCTCAGCCCTGAGGGAAAGGGGAGAACGTGGGGCTCACCTCAGCCCTGAGGAAAAGGCGAGTACATGGGGCTCACCTCAGCACTGAGGAAAAGGCGAGTACATGGGGCTCACCTCAGCACTGAGGAAAAGGCGAGTACATGGGGCTCACCTCAGCACTGAGGGAAAGGGGTCCTCATGAGAAGGTCACCATGGAACCTGGCTTTGGGTCCTCCGTGTCTGCACTCAGCTCAGCCACAGCGCTTGGCCGGAAGGTGTTAGCTGCTGGTGGTCTTTCTCAGTGGGGCTGGGGGTCCCCACCATGAAGCCGCAGTAGTCACCAGCAGGTCCCTGATGTGTGACTGGGGCGATGTGTTCACCACCTCCCGCCCCTGAGCTTTACTTCTCACCATTTATTTGTCCCGACTTGCCCCATGCCTGAACCATCGCTCGGACCTGGGTGTAGGCGGCGTACTTGTATTTCCAGAACCCTTAAACTGTGTCCTTGGAGCATGTGGGACGGGCTCCAGAACCCTTTAACTGTGTCCTTTGAGCATGTGGGACAGGCTCCAGAACCCTTAAACTGTGTCCTTCGAGCATGTGGGAAGGACTCGGAACCCTTTAACTGTGTCCTGGGGGGGGACGGGCCCGAACCCTTTAACTGTCCTTGGAGCATGTGGGACGGGCTCCGGAACCCTTTTAACTGTGTCCTTCGAGCATGTGGGAAGGACTCCGGAACCCTTTAACTGTGTCCTTTGAGCATGTGGGACGGGCTCCGGAACCCTTTAACTGTGTCCTTGGAGCATGTGGGACGGGCCCAGAACCCTTAAACTGTGTCCTTGGAGCATGTGGGACGGGCTCCAGAACCCTTAAACTGTGTCCTTCGAGCATATGGGACGGGCTCCCCTGCGGATGGTTCCCCAACCCGTATTCTTTCTATGCACCGTGCAGAGCCTTCCCCCTCCCTCACCTCCACTGTCTTTCTTCTTCTTTTCTCTGTTTGTTTTGGGACATACCTCATGGTGCTTAGGGCTTACTCCTGGCTCCGTGCAAGAATAAGTGCTGGAGGTGCTCAGGAACCATATGGGTGCTGGGGGTTGAACCCTGGTTGGTTCCGAGAAAAGCAGGTGCCGACACCCTGGGCTGTCTTTCTGGCCCCCTGTACCCGAGAGTTTCGCCTCTGTGAATAACACTGCCACATTCAAGCTTGACTTTCATTTACATGTTGGTTTTCTTTTTTTTCCCTTTTTCTTTTTGCCTTCAAGTCATACCTGGCGATGCTCAGCGGTTACTCCTGCCTCTGCACTCAGGAATTACTCCTGGTGGTGCTCAGGGGACCATATGAGATGCCGCGGATGGAGCCGGGTCCGGCACATGCAAGACAGACTCCCTCCCCACTGGACTATCATTCTGGCCCTGCATGTTTCTTTTCGCTTTGCATGAGTATTTTGGGTATTTCATTATTTAAATTAAAGTTTTGGTTTGGGGCCATACGTGGTGGTGCTCAGGCCTTACTCTGTGCTTAGGGATCAGTGCTCGGGGGAGCCATATGAGATGCCGGACATCGAACCTGGGTCAGCCCTGTGCAGGGCGAATATGCCCTCCCCGCTGTGCTATGGCCCTGGCCTCTGTCTTACTTGTTTCTTTTTCGGTGCCAGGGATCGAAGCAGGGCTTTGCAGGTGCAAAGTGGGTCTCCTCTCTATTAAGCTGCACCTCGGGCCTTTGGCGCCTTCCACCACCTGCCCAGCGGCCCCTCATTCTGTCTCGAGGGGAAGGATGTGGGCTCTGAGCCCCTCACAGATTCCTGAGTTCTGGGCTCCTGATTCTGCCCTTTCCCTGGAAGCTGGTATGGGTCTGGGGCCGCCGGCCAGGGAATATTCCAGAGAAGAATGGGCCAGCCTTTGTTTCTCTGGCCTCTGCCTGCTGCAGGGAGGGTGCTGGGGATGTTTCCCCTCGGCTCCCCCTTTTGGTATTGAGAAGGCAGGAAGGCGAGTTTTCCTGTTCTGAGCAGCAAACACAAAGCTCACAGCGGATGGTGATATCCTGCTGGGGGAGCGGGAGCAGCTGGTAACCCCCCCCCCCATTCTCCCTCCAGTCTGGGAAGGAAACGCGCCATGCCGTGGCCCATGAGCAGGGCAGCTTTCTGTTGGGTGTTGGCTCCGGGATTCCGAGAGTCTGCCACAGCCCATGAGGATCCGAGTGAGAAGCACCTGCTGTCCCGTGAGCCCCTTCCTGGGTTGCCCGTCTGCGAGGGGAGTGATCAACCATGGGAACAAACGTAACCCCCACCTCCCGCCCCTGCCTCCGTGTGTTGTTTGTTTTTGACGTTTAAAAGATGCCTTAGAGTGGCAGGTCATTGCTGAGTTGCGGTGGGCCCAGAGGGCACGACCTTCTGTTGGTACTTTCTAGAAAGAATGGAAGCCCTCCACCCTCTGTAATGAGCGCTGCATGGGCCAATGGCAGGAGATGCACCGAGCAGGCACACGTGAGGGGCTCGGCTGTCGGCACGGCCCACCCTGCCCAGCGTCCAGGGCCTGTGTGTCCCCCAGGCCAGCCCCTCATGGAGTCAGTTAACTTCCGGGCTGTCTCATCCTGCCCGCCAGAAGGGGGGTTGTGTGTGTGTGTGTGTGTGTGTGTGTGTGTGTGTGTGTGTGTGTGTGTGTGTGTGTGTGTGTGTGTGTGTGTGTGTGTGTGTGTGTGTGTGTGTGTGTGTGTGTGTGTGTGTGTGTGTGTGTGTGTGTGTGTGTGTGTGTGTGTGTGTGTGTGTGTGTGTGTGTGTGTGTGTGTGTGTGTGTGTGTGTGTGTGTGTGGCATGGTGAGGAGACACAGAGCCCCAGAGTGAGAGAAGGGGCCGGGGACAGTTCCCGGAGTGCAGGCCCGAGAGCCAGGAGGGCAGGTGGTCACGAAGGGAGGGTCATCTGGACTCACTAGCCTGTCCCTGGGTCAGGCCAGACAGTAGCCAGTGGGTTCTGGGCTTAGTGCTCGGAAGCCGAGCCTCCGGGCAATGGTTCAAATATATAAAACATTGGCTCTCCTTTAGAAGGACCCATAGGGCGTCGGGCGTATTGGCCCCGTTAAGGCTTGGAATCTCACTTGGGTGGTGTTTTTCCACAAAGATTTGTGTTTTTGTGACAAGCTTAAGAACTGCTTTGTCATCACCCTTTAATGTGCCAGAATACTGTCTGAGAAGAAAATCATTAGATGCCTGCGGAGAGGAACTGACCATTATTAATCTGTGCGCAAAACATCCCGTGACGGTTCAGAACTCTTTGTTGCTTACGTTTTCTAAAAAAAAAAGAACCCAAAATGTATGGTGCTGAGGGGGCGGGAGAGAGGGAGAGAGTGAAGGATTGGGAGAGAGAGAGAGAGGAGAGAGAGAGAAGAGAAAGAGAGGAGAGAGGAGAGAGAGGAGAAAGGAGAGAGAGAGGAGACAGAGAGGAGAGAGAGAGGAGAGGGAGAGGAGAGAGAGAGGAGGAAGAGAGAGGAGAGAGAGGAGGAAGAGAGAGGAGAGAGAGGAGAGAGGGAGAGAAGGAAGAGAGAGGAGGAGAGAGGAGAGAGAGAGGAGAGAGAGAAGAGAGAGGAGAGTAGAGAGAGGAGAGAGAGGAGAGAGGAGAGAGAGGAGAGAGAGGAGAAAGAGGAGAGAGAGGAGAGAGGAGAGAGAGAGAGGAGAGAGGAGAGGAGAGAGGAGAGAGGAGAGAGAGGAGAGAGGAGAGAGAGAGGAGAGAGAGGAGAGAGAGAAGAGAGGAGAGTAAGGAGAGAGGAGAGAGAGGAGAGAGAGGAGAGAGAGAGCGAGCCCGGCAGACTGTGCTCATCAAACTGGAAGAAGCCCTTCTGGAATTTGGATTTGCTGTCCTCGGAGTGTTTGCTGTGGAATGAAATAGCCCGACGAGGCCGTTCCATTCTCTCTCGCAAATGCCCGTTTGTTCCAATCCCGTGTCCGCTTGCGGTGGTGGCTGCAGCTGATGCTGTCCCGGCGGGGCTGTATCTGTCCTGAAGCTCCTGCTCGCTGAATGCTGCCTCCTGCCCGCCCCCACCCCTTCCGCCTTCTGTCTTCATTCTATGAGGAAGGAGGCTTGGAACCCTGGAGAGGAGTGTCAGGACTGCGCCCACGGCGGTGCTGAACAGAATCAGTCACGTCGTCTGTGACCCCGTGAATGCATGGAGTTTCCCAGGAAAACCAAAATCCAGGCCGGAGCAATAGGATGAGTCAGGCGTTTGCCTTGGCCCGTGGCCGATGCGGGTTCCGTCCTGGCATCCCGGCTGGTCTCCTGTGCCTGCCGGGAGTGGTTCCAGAGTGCAGAGCCGGGAGGAAGCCTTGAGCGCTGCTGGGTGTGGCCCCAAACAAAAGAAAACAAAACCAAGTCCGATAAAACCCAGATCCCAACCCCAGTGCTCCTGGCTGGCGCTGGCGGGAAGGGCGGGTGCGTGTCTGTGCGGGCTCTGCAGCCCCCCAGCCCCCACCACACACCGCCCCTCCCGTTTCCTCCTGGGAGTCCCCTATTTATCCTCCTGCATGAGGGTATGGACTTTGGTTTTGGGGAAGTTTCTAGAATGATCCCTCAGCACTGGTCTCTAAGTGGACGAATCCCTACACCGCATAGAGGACCGAATCGCTCTTTTTGACTTCTTTTGACATTGTCGGCACCTTTGTTGGATTTCTGGCTTGCACAGAGGCGAGAGCTTAGCCCGTTCAGTAGAGAGAGCTTAGACCTGCTCTACTTAGCTGGTCCTTAGTACAGCTTGGGAACAGCCCCATGTGTTCAGGTGAGGGAACGGCTCACGTGTGGCTCAGTGGGGAGCACATGCCTCGCACATGTGAGGTCCTGGGTTTGATCCCCAATCCCACCGCATACCACACACATTACATATGGGACACACAGACAATACACACCATATACCACACACGCCATTCATACACATCCCCAACACACACAACACACAACTCATACAGGGCACATATTTGACATACCACACACACCATTCATACACATCTCCACTACACACAACACAGACAACACATACAATACATATGTTTCACATACCACAAACGACAGTATACATATCCCTACCACCCACCACACACATATACATACTACATTACAACACATACCATTGCTCATACCATAACACACATCGCTACCACATACCACATAACACACAACATACATATATCATTCATATACATCCCCACCACAGTGTAGACAACAGACAGCATATATGCCAGACAGCATTCATAAACATCCCAACACACACCACATACTATAAACACCATACACATGCCAGTCATAGAGCTACCCATCACACACAACATAGTAGACATCCTCCACTTACCACGCACATGCCATTCATACTATTCATATATATGTATATATACACCCATCACCTACAACACAATACATATACTTCACATACCACACACACCATACACATCCCCACCATACACAGTGCAAAAAACATACACACCACACACACACTGTACATACGCATCCACACCAAACATGGGACAAAGACATGAGAGCTCTTACAGTCCAGCCATATATGTACATGCTTCTCTCTCTTGATTATGTAGCAGCAGCTACAAGATCCTCCTCTTCCTCCTCCTCTTCCTCCTCCTCCACCTCTTGTTTTCTTTTCCTCCTCTTTCTCTTCCTCTTCTCCTCCTTCCTTTTTGAAGGGGGCACACCCTGTGTTACTAAGGGCTTACTCCTGGCTCTATGCTCAGGAGTTACTCCTGGCGCAGCTTGGGGAATCATAAAGGGTGCCAGGGATTGGACTTAGGTTGGCCGTGCAAGGCAAGTGCCCTGCCCACAGTACTATCTCTCCGGCTCATTTAAAACAAAACTGTTTGTTTGTTTGATTTTGAGTCACCCACAGAGGCGCTCAGGGCTTCAGCCTGGCACCGTGCTGTGGGATCACTCCTGGCAGTGCTCCTGGGATTTTATGTGGTGCTGGGAATCGAACCCGGGTCCATTAGCCAGCACATGCATGGCAGGCGCCCTCCCCACTGTGCTATCTCTCCAGCCCCTAGCCCTGGCTTCTTTTCGCTAGAGGAGAGCACGGTATTTATAATTTTGCAGCATTGTGGTTTATAAATAGCCCTGGATAATCCCATGAACTAGATTTCAGCGCCAGTGTCTGTCTGACCGGCCATGTCCTTTCATGTGGGTGGAGGGTGGGGGAAGCTTTGTTGCTTCCTTCATGGTAGAAGAGGAAGAAGTGATTCACGGCTCTCTTCACATTCTCTGGCTAACTTATTTTGATGATAGTTGTTGGTGATTGAGCCACACTGGGCGGTGCGCGGGGCTTATTCCTGGCTCTGCGCTCAGGGATCACTCCCGGTGTGGCTATGGGAACCCTGTGGGATGCCGGGATCAAACCTATGTTGGCCACGAATGAGGCAAGCGCCCACCCTGCTGTACTATCTCTCTGGCCCGGAGCAGATTTATGTACCATAGCTTGTTCTCCATCATCATTTTCATCACACTCATCATATAGAATTACAAGTTGGATATTAAAGAAAAAGGAATCTTACGTCCTCCCCAAAATAACTGCGAAGAGGAGGAAATAAGAGAGGGATGGATGAGTTGGAAGGTGATCTAGACAGAAACTCGTCCTGGGGCCAGAGAGAGCTCAGCAAGAGCTGCGTGGGCCAGGCCCAGGTTCCGGCTGCGGTCCTGGGTGCTCCCTGAGCACCACTGGAGCAACCCCTAAGCGCGGAGCTGGGCAAAGCTCCTGAGCACTGTCACGTGTGGTCCCAGACCAAACCCAAACAAAAGAAATGGAAGGAAAGAAATTCACCCGAGGGCCGGAGCGATAGCCCAGCGGGAGGGCGTTTGCCTTGCACGCCGCCGGCCTGCCGGCCCGGGTTCGATCCCGGCATCCCATATGGTCCCCCAAGCACCGCCAGGAGTGATTCCTGAGTGCAGAGCCAGGAGAAACCCCTGAGCATCGCTGGGTGTGACCCAAAAAGCAAAAAAAAAAAAAAAAAAAAAAAGAAAGAAACCCACCGAGTTTGACTTAGGCTTCTGGATTCCTGCTTTCCTGCGTTTGTGGTCAGGAAGGACTTTGTGGTCAGGAAGGACTTTGGTCGGAAGGACTTTGTGGTCAGGAAGGACGTTGCCTTCCCCCCTCCCCCATATGTGCCGCCTTAACGGCTCTCAGACCACCTGAGTTTGGGAGTGTTTGCTTGGCTGTGAGAGGGCAGGGCCTGGGTGAGCCTGTCTCCCTGATGTCACCCTGAGGCTGTGCTGTCTGGGCTCCGGAGGGGACCTATCCCTGGCACAGGTGACAGTCTGATGTTTCCTAGTTACGGTAACTGATCCTGACACCAGGCTCTGGCAAACAGAATCCTCCACCGGCCCGTACTGAAACCCGGGCCCCCACTGGTCTCTTGATTCCGTTGACGAGTATCTGACTTACAAAGGTCTCTGCTCGCCCCAAAAAGTTCCTATCCTTGAACTTTCAGCCAAACCTGGTGGCCTTTCCTGGTTCAGTGGTTTATAGGGAAGAAAACTTTCAAAAAATTCTTTAATGCAATTACATTAGATCAATTATGTTGAATCTGAATAATTAAATATGTTGAATAATTAAATATTTCTTAATAGCATAATATATATTTCCAAAATATTATGCTATCTCCAAACTATTATACATATATCTCTAAACTATTACACATAATACATATATTTCCAAAAATATATAAATATTTCCAAACTATTATGCTGTTTTATATATATATATATATATATATATATATATACATTTATATATATATATATATATATAAACTTTTTCTTTTTGGGTCACACCCAGTGATACTCTCAGGGGTTACTCCTGGCTCTTCGCTCATGAATTACTCCTGGTGGTGCTTGGGGGACCATATGGGATGCCAGGGATCGAACCTAGGTCGACTGCGTGCAAGGCAAACACCCTACCCGCTGTGCTATTGCTCTGGCCCCAAAAACTATTATATATGTATATATATCAGAAATATATATCAGAATTGCTTTTTTCTTTATTAGTTTTTTGACAGTATTGTACCTATCTCTACAATTATTTTTTCTGAATAAGCCTATAGTATTTTATTCTAAGAAAGAACATTGGCTTTATATTAGACAATTACTTGTATCACTTGTATCATTTGTCTTCCGCTGTTCATCGATTTGCTCGAGCGGGCACCAGTAACATCTCCATATGACCTGTCTCATGCTAGTAGAGCCCAAGGACACCTGCTTGCTCCAGGAACATAAAGAGCCTCAAACCATTCCATCAGGTCATGGGAATGAGGTCTATAATTGTTACTGGTATTTGGCAAATCAAATACAACACAGGTAGCTTGCCAAGCTCTGCTGTGCGAGTGGGATACTAGATATTAGTATATTAGCGATATTGATTAAGTATCTACATTAATAAGTAATAGATACCGGAAAGAATTTCTGTGATGTAAAAAAACCTTCAGTAAGACCTAGAACAATCTATTTATTTGTTAAAATATTTCATTATACCACCGTGAGATATACAGTTACAAAGATGTTCATGTTTGGGTTTCGTCATACAGTGTTCCAACACCCATCCTTCCACCAGTGCCCATTTCCCACCACCAATGTCCCCTGATTCCCTCTTCCCTTCCCTAGCCTGCCTCTTACAATTTTAACCAGCATAATCACTTGATCACTTGACATCCTATAATTCATTGATTTGCTGGAGTGGGCGCCAGTAACGTTTCCATTGGACCCTATCACGTGCCTGTGTAGCCCAATGGCATCTGCTTGCTCCAGGAATACAAAGAGCCTCAAATCATTCATTCAGGGTCTTGACGAAGAAGTTTGACCATCTTGTAGGTGGGCGGCCACGTGATCTTTTGACGTCCGTGGGATTTTTTCTTACTAGCTCTCTTTCTGCAAGCCCTTTTTTATGTCTACTTACGTCATTCCTGCTGCTGGGGATCCCCTCAGCGTCCTGCAACCTTGAAGCTACTAGCCCTTCCGCTGTTTCATGCTTGTGAGTGTTGCGGGCGCCACACCGGCAGCAATCTTGGGCCTGCTTCCGTGCTCAGGAGTGACCCCTGGCCATGCTCAGGGAAGGAACAGGGCAGTGGCCACCATAACTACCGCCAGTCAAGTGCCTTCCGTCTAGGACTATGAACTGGAGGGAAATTTGTTGTTGTGAACTCTGACTCTGCTCGTTTCACATTATCCTCAGACTCTACACAGCTGAGGTTCTTCCTGGCCTAGTTTTCACCTAACTCCAGTAGGATAGGAGAGTAGAGCATCACCCCAGTGAGGCTCATTTGTTGTGTTGTTGTTGTTTTGTTTTGGACTACACCCAGCAGTGCTCAGGACTTGCTCCTGGCTCTGCTCAGAGGGCCATCCGGACTGTGGGATCACTCCCGGCAGTGCTCCTGGGATTTTATGTGGTGCTGGGAATCGAACCCATGTCGGTCAGCCAGCGCATGCATGGCAGGCGCCCTCCCCACTGTGCTGTCTCTCCAGCCCTAGCCCTGCAGCCCGAGGGAGTGTCCTGGAGTGAATGCCCTTGGCCGCACACAGTCCTGGGCACTGTCCACTGCCGGGAACTCTGTGCTGGGACCCCTGTCTGAGATCCGGGCGGAGGATGACTGCAGGGGAGAGAGGAACCAGATTCCAGGTGTCCGGGGACGCTGCGGGGAAAGACAGTCGCTTGGAGGTTGCGGGTTAGAACTCCTGGTCGGGAGAGTGTGACTGCTTGATTCTTCCTCCCTTCCCCTCTCTCTTCCTTTCTTCCCTTCCCCTTCCTCCCGCTCTTCCCCTCTCTTTCGCCCTCCTTCCTTCTCTCTTTCTTTCTTTCTCTTTTACTTTTGTTTTGGGGCCACACTCAGCGGTGCTCGGGGTTTGCTCCTGACTCTGCACTCAGGGATCGCTCCCGATGATATCAGAGGACCGTGAGAGGCGCAGAGGACAGGACTGGGGCCAGCTGTATGCAAGGCAGATGCCCCCGCCCCCTCTCCTCTCGCTCCAGCCACAACGTGTTTGATTTTCTCAAATTACTTCCAGCCAACAAACAGGAGTGACAGACCATGGGAGAATGAGGACATTGTCCTCCAGGATGTTTAAAAGAAGAGAAAGCGTCTCCCGGGTTCTGTTAATGATAGATTTTCGATTTTTTTTTTTTTTGGGTCACACCCGTGATGCTCAGGGGTTCCTCCTGGCTCTGCACTCAGGAATTACTCCTGGCGGAGCTCTGGGGACCGTATGGGATGCCGGGGGATCGAACCTGGGTCGGCCACATTTCAAGGCAAATGCCCTACCCACTGTGCTATCGCTCCGGCCCCTTGAGGGACTTTCAGCACCTTGCCTGTGGCACTGTCTTCACTGGACATTTGGGAGTCCGACGGTGGAGCAGGGGTAAGGCCTTGCATCTCACAGGGGGGGGACTGGGGAGACCCCAGGCAATCCATGGAGCCCTGGAGCTTGCAATGCTGCCCTTCCGGTTGCCTCAGGAAAGGCTGAGGGAAACCAAGGCGGACTTTGTGTGCTGGGAATTAGGCTGATGCTTCCTGGGTCATCCGAGGTGTGTGTGAGTTGGCACTTTGTGTTGAGAAACGTCTCCATGGAGATGACCTCACTAGTGGGCTAGGTCCATTACATTTCTTTCCTTCTGTGTGTGGTAGGGGTGGGGGCGGCTGGTGATGGCTCCCAAAGGGGTCCCTGGGGTTTCCGGCCAGCTCTGGCAGTGCTCTGGGGCTTTCTGGGCTGTCCCGGCCCACCTCAGGGTGCCATGAGGAGCTGTGTCGGCTCCTGCCTTTGGCTTGTTGCGTGTCGTTTCATTTATGAGTCAGTTGCAGCCTCCCAAAATGGCTCAACCGTCACTGGCTCTATTTATCTGTTAATCGTTTGGGATAGAAAAGATTTAATTTTGACTCACCTGAAGTTTGCTCTTTCTGCACACGCTCCCTTATGGAGAGGAAATCTTCTTCCAGGTTTTTCCACTGGGACGACATCCGAAGAACATCCACGGGGCCCGAGCATTAGCACAGCAGGGAGGGCGTTTGCCTTGCACGCGGCCGACCCAGGTTCGATCCCTGGATCTCATATGGCTCCTTGAGCACCACCAGGAGTCATTCCTGAGTGCAGACCCAGGAATAATCCTTGAGCATTGCTGGGTGTGCAGCCCCCTCAAAAAAGAAAATGAAAACAAAATTATCCAGGGGCTAGTGGGAAGGGCGTGTGTCTTTCAATCCCTGCCTGATGCACGGTCCCCCTGAGCCCAGCTGGAATGGCCCAGGAGTCAGCCCTGAGCACAGTGTATGTGGCCCCCAAACCAAACCAACCAACCAACAGCCAACAAAATAAAAAGCTCTATCCGAGTCCTATGAGAGCCTATGGGGGTGATTGCCCAAACCTGGCGCCCTTGTTAGGAAGCCTCAGTGGGGATAGAAGGATCTACAGGATGGCGTTGGTGGCTTAGGACAAGCCCAGGGCAAGGGGAGGGGACCCGAGCTTTACTGCAGGTTGCTCTGCTGTTGTGCATGCACTGAGGTGATACTGAGGTGACCCTGAGGTGATGCTGAGGTGACCCTGAGGAGACCCTGAGGTGACTCTGAGGTGACCCTGAAGTGATGCTGAGGAGACCCTGAGGTGACTCTGAGGTGACCCTGAGGTGATGCTGAGGAGACCCTGAGGTGACGCTGAGGTGACCCCTGAGGAGACCCTGAGGTGACGCTGAGGTGACCCTGAGGTGATGCTGAGGAGACCCCAAAGTGACACTGAGGTGACCCTGAGGTGACACTGAAGTGACCCCAGGGTGATGCTGAGGTGACCCTGAGGTGACACTGAAGTGACCCCAGGGTGAGCTCTGGTGACCCCAAGGTGACGCTGAGGTAACCCTGAGGTGACGTGGAGGCGAACCCAGGGTGATGCTAGCTGACCCCAGAGTGTTGCTGAAGTGACCCCAGGATGATGCTGAAGTGGCCCTGAGGTGGTGCTGAGGTGACCCCAGGGTGATGCTGTGGTGACCCCAAGGTGACGCTGAGGTAACCCCTGAGGTGACGCGGAGGCAACCCCAGGGTGATGCTGAGCTGACCCCTCAGTGTGGCTGAAGTGACCCCAGGATGATGCTGAGGTGATGCTGAGGTGACCCCAAGGTGACGCTGAGGTAACACTGACCAGCACCAGCAAGGGGGAAAACAAGGAAAAGAAGCACTTTGAAAAGAGACCTGGGTGCTGGCTTGGGGTCGGCGTGGAGAAACGGCTGTGCTGGATCCCCTGTGCCCTAACAAAGTGTCTGATCTCTGGGGCCCCCCTGCCCCCGCCAAGGCTGTGTGAGCTTGTGACCCCTGGTGTGCCTTAAGCTTGCTGCTGCAAAGTGCATTCCATGACGTGTATCCGGTCACATGTGGTGACCCCCTGTGTGTGACCCCTGGTGTGTGCTAAGCGTGAATGCCGCAGAGTGTACACTGTGGCCAGCACCTCATGTGGGTGAGCCGGGCCGTCAGAGACAACACAGGAAGGCTGGAGGGAGGGACGTCGGACCTGTCTTTGTGGGGTCCACACTCCAGTGGAGAGGGTGGGGCGGGCTTGGGGAGGTCCTGGTAGGAGAACCTGGGGCCCAAGAATGGAAAAATAGAAGAACGGAGCGTAAAGACATCCACGGGGGCCAGGGAGGGGCCCGAGGGCGGCCCAGGTATCACCAGGAGTGGACGCCGGAGCACCCAGCTGGAGATAGCCCCAGAGCACCAGCATCCTCGCCAACAACAAGTCAGGGATTCCCGCCGAGACGGACGGATGTGGGCAGCTGAGTTTACACTCGCAGGTAAAGGCTTCCGGGCTGTGTTCCCGGCACTTGGGAGTTAGCCCGGCGCTGATTCAGAGGAGCTCCAGGGTCCGGCCTGACCGGCAGCCCCAACATTCTTACAAACCGGGCCGAGTTCTCCCGGCTCTTTGCTGCCAAGACAGGCCCGTGAGGTTGGGCAACCCTCTAATTGCTGTTTTCCACAGCAGACCTAAGGGGTTAGCGCTCTGGGTGTCGGAGTCTTCCTCTTCTGGGAAACCTCAGAACCAACAATGACTTCCCCGCCTCTCAGAGGCCCGAGCATGGGCCTCCTGCTGAGAGCCGCCCTGGGCATCCTTCCAGCAGAATCTCTCGGCGGGCAGCCCCCTCCCTCGTGGGGTGCAGAGAGGCGGGACCAGTCCCTGGCATGGTTCTGCCAAGTCTGGGTGCCTGGCATTGGGACAGGTTCCCGCCTTTCCAGCCGGCTCACGTGAGTCCCCACCCAGAGGTGTTGGTGGTCGAGACTTTGACCGGACCCTGTGTGGGATTCACGGACGAGCATCTCCCGAGGAGGCAGAGCCCCTGGGTTAGGAGGTGCCATGTTAAATGGGGCTGGACCTGGGAGCTTCTGCTTTCCTCTCCCTTCCATTTTCCAATCTGTCAGAATCTCACCCTGTCCCTGAAACATGGTGGAAAGGAACATTGGGGACGCCTGTATGAGTAAGCAGCTGTGTTACTAGTGGTGGGCTTTCCGTTGTCCATCCGCTTCTGTGGTGTTTTCTCTTTTTTAAGTCTTTTTTGTTTGTTTTTGGGCACTCCTGGCAGACCCTGGAGGTATATGGCATACTGGAGATTGGACCAGGGTCAGCCGTGAGCGAGGCTGGTGTCCTCCCTGCTGTACTATCCTGTAGCCCGGTCAGCCGTGAGCGAGGCTGGTGTCCTCCCTGCTGTACTATCCCGTAGCCCGGTCAGCCGTGGAGCAAGGCTGGTGTCCTCCCCTGCTGTACTGTCCCGTAGCCCAGTCAGCCGTGAGCGAGGCTGGTGTCCTCCCTGCTGTACTGTCCCATAGCCCGGTCAGCCGTGAGTGAGGCTGGTGTCCTCCCTGCTGTACTATCCCGTAGCCCGGTCAGCCGTGAGCAAGGCTGGTGTCCTCCCTGCTGTACTGTCCCGTAGCCCAGTCAGCCGTGAGCGAGGCTGGTGTCCCTCCCTGCTGTACTATCCCGTAGCCCGGTCAGCCGTGAGTGAGGCTGGTGTCCCTCCCTGCTGTACTATCCCGTAGCCCGGTCAGCCGTGAGCGAGGCTGGTGTCCTCCCCGCTGTACTGTCCCGTAGCCCGGTCAGCCGTGAGCGAGGCTGGTGTCCTCCCTGCTGTACTATCCCATAGCCCGGTCAGCCGTGAGCGAGGCTGGTGTCCCTCCCTGCTGTACTATCCGGTAGCCCGGTCAGCCATGAGCGAGGCTGGTGTCCCTCCCTGCTGTACTATCCCGTAGCCCGGTCAGCCGTGAGCGAGGCTGGTGTCCCTCCCTGCTGTACTATCCCGTAGCCCGGTCAGCCGTGAGCGAGGCTGGTGTCCTCCCTGCTGTACTATCCCGTAGCCCGGTCAGCCGTGGAGCGAGGCTGGTGTCCTCCCTGCTGTACTATCCCGTAGCCCGGTCAGCCGTGAGCGAGGCTGGTGTCCTCCCTGCTGTACTGTCCCGTAGCCCGGTCAGCCGTGAGCGAGGCTGGTGTCCTCCCTGCTGTACTCATCTCGTAGCCCATGCTCCTGTGTTGAAAAACCATTTTGGCAAAAACCAAAAGTAATTCAAACCTCTGGTAACCTGCTGACTTCTTTATTTGTTTCCGTCATTGGTAGTCACAACACCTCTGATACAGGAATTAGTTTACCCTAATTTTCCTATGAGGAAACTGATGTCAAGCTTCATGAAAAATAATGAACAGTAAGTGTTGAATTTTAGCTATGCCCTGTGCTCCCAAAAACAGTGGTGCAGGGGATAAAATACATTTGGGGGCTGGAGCAATTGTACAGAGGGTAAGGTGCTTGCCTTGCATGCAGCTCACTGGATTTTGATATCTGGCATCCCGTATGGTCCCCTGAGCACTGCCAGAGGTGATTCCCCGAGGGGCAGACCCAGGAGTGAACCCTGACCATCGCTGGCCGTGACCCCCAAAACCAAACCAAACCGAACCAACTAACTGTCCAACAGCCAACAGATGGAGCTTGGGGGCAGCGATTGCCTCGACATGCACGTCCGGAGCTGCTGGGCCGCCCCCACCCTTCCTGCCGGGACTCACCCATAGCGGGGCTCCTCTGGCCTGCTCTCGGTTGGCGCCCTGGGCCTTGGGCTTGCCCAGCCGTGCTTTTAAGCCACGTCTCTGCCTCCCGACCTCCCGGTTTACCCTTCTAAGTCGACCAAGTTGTTTTCCGCTTTAGCTTTCCCCCGTGCACGTTCTGGCGTGCCAGGTCTGTGCTTTGGGAAAGCATCAGGGAACCGTTGCTTAGAATCACTTTAAAATAAAAGTCGAGGGACACTGGGTTTCACCAGTTCTTTCTTGCAGGTTGGCACTGAGGGCTGGTCCGGGTCTGTGGGGCCTTCTGGGGCCTCCCCGTTAGATGCTGCGTCTGGCTGGAGAAAGCACCGGTCAGGGAGCCTCCGTGCTCGGCCGACGTTGGTGTCTGACCGCCCAGGGGAATCACACCCCTGCCTGCTGTGTCGCTGAGCCGCCGCGGCTTCGTGTTTCTCAGCCAGTGGTTCCTACAGCCGGGCCGGCCCTGGTTTCTCAGTGTCTGTCTCGGGTCCATTTGCTTAATGACGCTGCGGGCAGTGCGGGCTGGGCTGGGCTGGGCCCGCTGCACCTTCAGTGATGTTGCTCGGGCAGTTCTGCGTGTTCCGAGGGCAGGGAGCCCTCACGAGCCTGCCCAGGCTATCATTAGCAGATGACTTAAAGCAGAGCAATCGGTTGTGTCAACAAGGAGCACAGTCGGGCGAGCTGGAGTGAATGGGAACGGGAGGGAATTCTCAGGTTCTTGTGCCCGAGGTGCTGGAGGGCTGCCTGCCCCTGGCAGCGTGCCAGGCCGTCTGTCCCCAGTGTGGACGGCTGGTTGCCTCACTGTGGCCCCAGGATGTAGTCATGGCTCGTTAGGGGCGGAGAGAGAGGAACTACAGGAGTCTGGGTTGGGGTCTCCTGGGGTCTCAGAGGGGCTGGACCTAGGTGTGTGTGTGGGCGAGTGTGAGTCTATGGTGTGGATGTGTGTGTGATGTGTGTGAGAGTGTCTATGTGTGTACTTGTGAATGAGTGTGCAGCTTACATGTGTGTAAATGAGAGTATGTCTATACGCCAGCGGTGTATGTGTGTAAATGAGTGTGTCTGTGAGAGTGTCTATGTGTATTTGTGAATCAGAGTGTGCAGTTTGTAATGTGCATACATATGAGTATATGTTTATATGCAAATGTGTATAAATGCGTTTGTGTATGAGTGTCTGTCTGTGTGTGAATGGGAGTGTGCAGTGTATGTGTGAGTATGCGTGTATGTCTGTGAGGGGTGTCTGTGTGTGGTCGTGAGTGATTGTGTATGTCTGTGTATGAGTATGTCTGTATGTGAGTGGATGTGTGAATGCCTGTGTATTTGCACATGAGAGACAGAGACAGAGAGTGTATGACAAGTTGGCTCTGCACAGAAACCTGCTTTGATCCTTGCCTATTCCTTCTGGGTGTCACCCCCAGCTCCCCCCCCCTCGATGATGAGGGTGAGGATAGAGCCCCCCTGGTCCCCTCCTGATGCGGTGGGTGTGGCTAGAGCCCACCCCTGGGGCCCGTCCTGTCTTTGCTCTGCCTCAGTTTCCCCTCAGGTCCTGGTAGTGTTCCTGTGTGGCTGCTTCTTCCTGTGCCCACACTCTGGAGACTCCTCTGCTTCGGGGACCCCCGTGCCCCATGAAGCCCATGGGAAGCTTCACTTCAGGAGGGCCTGACCGCCCAGAGCTGAGACTGTTGAGGACCGAGAAGCCGTTCAGGTGCGCCTGAGTCAGTGGGGAGAAGCGGGTCTGAGGGTTCTGGGATGGGGGTGGGGGTGGGCGCAATTCCATGGTAAAGCTCTGTTGGTTGTGTGTGTGCACTCGTGTGTGTGAATTTGTGAGTGTGTGAGTATAAGAGTTTTTTTGTGAAAGTGTATGTGTGTGTCAAAGTGTGTGAATGTGTGTATGTCAGTGTGTGTATCTGTGTGTGAGTGTGTGTGTGTATGAATGTGTGTGAGTATATGTGAGTATGTGAAAGTTTATGAGACAGTGAGTATGTGAGAGGATGTGTGTTTGTGAGTGTGTGAGTGTGTGTCAGAGCGTGAATGTGTGTGTGTATGTGAGAGAGAGAGAGAGAGAGAGAGAGAGAGAGAGAGAGAGAGAGAGAGAGAGAGAGCGTTACTGACTGCTGTCCAGGCATAAGGGCCGCCTGCCAAAGGCCCCGACTGCTCTCCCAGCCTCAGCGTTTCCTGTGCCAGCCCCGTGGTCTGTTCTTGCTCCCTGGCGGCCGTAACAAATGCTGCCAAACTGGAGATGACTACCATCGCGGCTTTCTTTCTCCGGGTTCTGCAGCCAGAGCCTAGCAGCAGGGTGGGGAGCTCTCACCCCTCCCATCTCTCCTCTGCTTCCCGGCCCGCTCCTCTCAGCCCGACATTTCTCTCCTGATTCTTGTAAGGATGCATGTCACTGGGCTGGTGGCCTGGATGGGGTGCAGACGGTCTTTTCCACAGATGAAAAGGCTCTGGACCAAAGGCTTAGGACCAAGACTGATCTGGGGAGGAGAGATGCCCCTCACCGCCTTCTCCTTCCATGTCCCGGGAGGCGGGATGCCCTCTCACCGCCTTCTCCTTTCATGTCCCGGAGGCGAGATGCCCCTCACCGCCTTCTCCTTTCCATGTCCCGGAGGTGAGATGCCCCTCACCGCCTTCTCCTTCCATGTCCCGGGAGGCGAGATGCCCCCTCACTGCCTTCTCCTTCCATGTCCTGGGGAGGTGAGATGCCCCTCACCGCCTTCTCCTTCCATGTCCCGGAGGCGAGATGCCCCTCACCGCCTTCTCCTTCCATGTCCCGGAGGCGAGATGCCCCTCACCGCCTTCTCCTTCCATGTCCTGGGAGACGAGCATGCCCGTCATCTCCTTCTTCCATAACCTGGGGAGGCGAGCCTGCTCCTCGCTGCTTCCATGTCCCAGGGTTAGAACTTGTCCCAGAAGCACTGTGGGCTGTGGTCCCTTCAGCCAGGTGGCGAGTATTGTAGAAAGTCACAAACCACAGAACGTCATCCAGGGATAGGGGACTGACAGGAGAGAGTCCAGGGGTTCAGGTATTTGCCTGGTATGTAACTGGCCCAGAGTGAGGGGACAGGACGGGGAGAGAGTCCAGGGGTCAGGTATTTGCCTTGCATGTAACTGAACCCTGGTTTCAGTCCTCAACCCCAGGGCTAGAGCCGTAGTACAAGGGGTGGCAGACTTGCCTGGCATGTGGCTGACCCAGGTTCAGTCCCTGGCACCACATACGGCCCACCACCAAGCCCACCAGGAGTGATCCCTGAGAGCGGAGCCATGAGTAAGCCCTGAGCAGGGCCTGGTATGGTCTTCTCCCCCCCCATAAAAGACCCTAAACAAACACAAATCAAGCCCCGGCACCATGGGGTACCCAGACCAACCCCAGAACACTGCTGGGATGCGCTGAGCAGGTCCAGGGCTTGCTTGGGATGGCCAAGAATCACCAGGAAGGTCCCCTGGGCCTCCCGAACCCCGTTTAGGAGCCTCTCCCCAAAAAGTAAAAGAATTCAGGGAAGAGGCGCATTTGCTCAGCTGTGCCCACACACTGCAGCAGGACGGGGCGACTAAAGCATCTCCCCTGCCCCATTCCTTGTTTCAAAGACACAGGGGCACCGCTCTCTGTGAGACTGGACCGTGTCACCCCTGCACGTGACTGTCTTCGGAGACAGGGTCCACCTCCCGGGTGCTGGTCAGAGGGGGGAGAGTCCCCACAGGTGGGGGACTTGGGGAGAAGCACCCCCATGCTGGACAGGGCAGCGTGCAGGACAGGACATTTGGGAGGTGCATCACCTGTCTCCGGTGCTCTGTGAGGGTTCCCCAGCCCAGACACCCGCTGTCTGCTGGCTCTGAGACCCGCAGGGCCCCTGCTTCTAGAGGTGCTGTGGAGATGGGCGGGAGCTTCTGGCCTGCAGCCGTCAAGGATCTGTGAACTCCTGGGATGGGTCTGGCTCTGGTGCATGACGGGACAACACGGATGCTTCCTGTCGGCAATCCTTGCGGGATCCGTGAATGGTCTTAGAAATACCCGAGGGGTTCTTGGCAGAAAGAAGCTTCCCTGCAGGGCCTGGGGAGAAACCTAGGGAGAAAGCCTTGTTTTCTTGTTGCTGCTTGTTTTATTATTGTTGTTGTTTGGTTTGGGGTCACATCCAACAATGCTCAGGGGTTACCCCTGGCCTCTGTTCTCAGGGGTCTCTCCTGCAGGGCTCAAGGGACCATATGGGATGTTGGGGGATTGAACCTGGTCAGCGTGCGGCAAGGAAAGCGGCCTCCCCTGCTGTGCTATAGGAGAGCCGCCGCTTGCACTCACTGACTTAGGGACCGGTTTTGCTGCACAGGAGGGGCGAGGCAGAAAGGGGCCGTGTTCTGCTCCTAATCCCTGGCTCATCCTTCCTCCCTGCACCTCCTGCTCCTCTGAGGGCAGGCCTGGCCCCCGAGGGGGCTCCAGGAACCTTGGGTGTGTTCTGGAGCTCTGGGAATGACGCGTGCCGCCCCCTACTCAGTCGCGGCCCGTGTCGGGATCCTGTTCTGGAGCCCGATTCTTTATTTCCACAGTCCCAGGGCTCACGCCTCCCCTGAGTCTGCTTCCGTCCCTGTGTCTGAGGAGGACGTCTTCTGGTTTCCAGGACCCTTCGCCATTGTTTTGTGCTGTCCACTTGGATATCTGCAAGGGCCGCAGAATCCTGTCCACTTGATTTCCCCCCCGCCCCATACATGTGGACACCTGCTTCCTGCCCCCTGCTGGCCCTGGGCTGCAGTAACAGAACGGCCTGCCCCCCAACGCAAGTGCTTCCTCTACAAGGGGTGAATACCCTTACAGCGGGGTAAGGCGAGGCCGAGAGGGGCTAACGTCATTTGTTTGGGGCGCATGAGCCAGTAGGGAAGTAATGCTGACTCCAGATCAGCTCTGGGTTGGTTTGTTTTGGGCGCCACACCTGGCGATGCCCAGGGGTTACGCCTGGTTCTGGCGATGCTCAGGGATCACCCCTGGCAGGCTTCAGGGGACCAGAGAAGGTGCTGGGTTCAAGCCTGAGTATGTCACGTGCAAAAACAAGCTCCCCGACCTGCTGTGCTGTTACTGCTGCCCAACCGGGGTTTGACCATCCATAAAAGCACTAGTGCTGGGTCGCAGAAACAGTCCAGAGGTATGGAGCCTCCTCAGCAGCTGCCGTGACTGCCGCCTTGGACCCAGTGTGGGCTGGGACCCCTGGGCCGCACCAGGCCTCATGGCAGTCACCGAGTTGCCCCTTGGAATTTCCCCTCGGGACACATTGCACCTTGGGGCTGGAGCCGTTGTACAGTGGGGCGGCCGTTTGCCTGTTTGCCTTCACGACCCGGCGGGTTCAATCCCCAGCATCCCAAACGGTCCCAGCGAGCACCGCCAGGGAATAATTGAATCGTGCAGAGCCAGGAATAACCCGTGAGCATCACCGGGTGTGGCTCCCAAACCAGACAAGGTGAAAAAAGAAAGGCAAGGGCCTCTTGGGGGCACACGGAGAGCAGAGCGCAGAGGGGGTCTCTCTAGCCCATCTGGTCCCTCAAGGTCTCAAGGTCCCTCAAGCACGGCAGGAATAATTCTGTAGAACAGAGCCAGGAGTAATCTCTGAGCTTTGCTGGGTGTGACCCCAAAGCTAAACAAAAACCAAAGAAACTAAAAAGAAAAGATGCTCCACTCAGTTGTTAACAATGCCCTACGCTTTGTGAATATTAATGGAAGTGTTGAGACCCGTCAGTGGCAGCGTTTAAAGAGTCTGATCTCAACCCAAGTGTCTTTCGCCATATTCTCCTTTTCATGTGGGAGCAGGATTTCATTTCTACCAGTTAAAAATAAAAACAGATCCCAAGTGTTCGAAATGAAAAACACATTTTTCTTCCCATGAGTCATGGGTGACAGTAATGTCATTTAAATGTTAGATCCTGGCGTCATTTTAACACCCATAACTTCCAGAGTTTATTTGGTGAGCTGAAGTGTTAGGATTTTTCGATCCTGCCTTCTGCACTGGAGCTTATTAGCATGATAGTTATGTGGACAAAAGACTACTCTGGGCCCCGGAGCGATAACACAGCAGAAAGGGCGCTTGTCTTGC